>JAUZST010017754.1:0-33592 GCA_034779995.1 Parotocinclus haroldoi
GTGTGTGTGTGTGTGTGTGTGTGTGTGTGTGTGTGTGTGTGTGTGTGTGTGTGTGTGTGTGTGTGTGTGTAGAGGATGGTGGGAGGAAACGAGGGACGGTTAGAGGGTCTCAATGTCACTAGGTGGCTTAGAGAATCTGATCAACTTGTACCAGCTGTGTTCACTGCCATCAAAAAACATGGTTAATTTAGAAAACACTCAATGCTTGCTAAGCTTTACTCTGCCTTTTAAACTGAACTTAAATCTTGTTTGATCGTGAACACAAATCAGATATTTTGCTTTCGTTATTTTTAACACAAGCACCGCTGTTGTAAATCACATTAGTTGGAGCCTAAATGTTTATTTGTGGATCTTTAAATTCGCTTATATCAAGTGGAAGTTGGCATAAGCATAGAGGTTATCTTTTGTATATTTTTGGTGTTATTTCGTCTTGTGATATTAGTTTCCTGATATCTTGCAAACCCCTTTTTAGAGGGAGAAATAAAAAGAGGAGACAAACCGGAGTTAGGGTTAGGAATAGCTTACAAGTTACTACGCCGAGAAAATTCAGTTAATTAAACTATGTGCTCTTTTGTGACCTCTAAGGAGTACTATACATACACAAATGCACAAGACACTTCTGCATGTAGCGCTCCTGAATAACAAGTCAGCAATTTATTGTGTTATGTTCAGGAAACTGATGAAAAATATGACATTATATTGCACCAAGCCTAAGCAACAAAGCCAGATTTCAGCCCAGTTTGCAAGATTTTGTAGCTACTTCAGATCAGTTTTAAGCGTACAAAACATCGAAAATACACTGGCGTGCTATTGCTTATCATCTAAAAAAATAGAGATTTATTCTGTGAGTGCATATGTGAAGTAACTGGTGACCAAATTCCTTATATAGCTTGGAATTCATAACGATTTGGGGATGGATTTTGAGAAGATTTTGGTGTATAAAACACTAAAACTGCCCTTTTTTAATTCTAAAAACTACGGGGACCATATTTAATTGGTTGTAGAGAATTATTTGCGAGTAATATAGAGGGGGGATACAGTAATAGAGAAGTCAGTGAAATCTAAAAGATGGTGTGTGTGTGTGTGTGTGTGTGTGTGTGTGTGTGTGTGTGTGTGTGTGTGTGTGTGTGTGTTTCTCTACTATCACTTAATCCGAAGTTCAGCAGATATTCGGAGCTAAGCGCCGCGGTCGTATAAAAACCGCTAGGGCAGAATGTCGTTCACGGGAAGCTCTTGGTTATCCCAAACGTGTCTCAAAAACGAAAAGTTTGAACTTCAAGCTCAGTCGCGAACTATGTGGGTCATAAACTGAGCCTGGGTACAAAATGAAAACAAAAAATACGATGGATTTCATCCAGAAAGCATCACATGAACAAAGCGAAGCTTAATCTAGTAATGTTTTTGTATTTTCTCCTATCAGTAGCGTAAGAAGTCTACAAACGAGTTTAAAGGCTTAAATGGACTCTTTGACTTTCTTCTGACTGTTCTCTCAATGAGTATTAAAGTAACACAACGGAGTAAAACAGTACGGATTTACAGGTAAACACGATCAGTAAATGAATACGGAGAAGAATGATAGGTGTCAGTCTGGCTTACCCGCAGCCCGCCTCGGCGCCTGCTGCTTCCTCCTCGGCATTTTCTCAACTCGGCGTACTTCAAATTTGTACACTTGTTATCAAATAGTCATATAAGAAGCAAAACAGAGTTTACAAAACCAGCCACTCTTGTATTCTAACGCTTCTGGCGCTTTTCTTCTGCTCCGGTACAATCCCAGTATCAGAGACGCTGTCTTGTCAAATCAGGTGTCAGGACGGGTGTCTCTTTCGCCGTCTAGGATCGGATCTATGGCGAACCGTTTTTCCTTTCTCTCTCCTTTTTCCCTTTCCGTTTTCTCCAAAGCCACAGGACGAGCGCTGTCAAAACGCCCGATCCGCTTAGTGAGAGAAACGAGTGACGAGGACAGAAAGAAAGCGTTGGTGTGAAACAGAATATCGCGCTGGGCTCAGGCACGGTGAGGCGATGCCAGCCAACATCGATCTCCAGAACTAACTGAACATTAGAAAAAACTCCTCCTCCTCCTGCCTCTGCTGGACCCGATGATGGCAGCGAGACATTTGTTACACCAGATAAAAGGCGATCTTATTAAAGAGACAGAGGCAGGACAAACGTATTACTTCGTGCTTGCAGTTTTATACGGTGAGGTACGCGAGGGCAATTCGATCTCTTTTCACTTTCTGCGTTATCACACAAATACTGAAGATTAACAACAGCTCACTCAGTGTGTGAGAACACATTTAAATAATCAAATGTATATACTCCTGAATGTTCACAATCATTATTCCAATTGCACGCTTATACCACTATTATTCTATAAACATATAATACCGTGTAATTGAAAGATCATTTTATTCTGTTTGATTACTGGTGTGTTAACAAGGTGATGGAAACGATTTGTTAGGCTAGGTTTAGTCATGTTATTATCCAGAGTGAGGGATTTAAAACTGAATCAGTTTTACAGTCCAGTCAAATGTGAGTTAAGAGCCTTGCTCAAGGACCCAGTGGCAGCTTAGTAGCTTGGGGTTTGAACCCTGGACCTTCAGGGTTGATTTAATTTGGGTGCAGTTAGATTACCATTTTACTTTTGTGTTACTACACAAACACTAAGAATAAACACAAATATAGTCAGCGATAGTCTTTCCACTGACTACCAAGCATCGTGGACAGTGGGAGGAAACCCACAGGGAGGACCGAGTCCACTCCACCAGGGATCAGACCAAGGACCTTCTCACTGTGACAGTGCTACCCACCGAACCACCATGCCACCCATCAGCAAGACTGTATAATTCAAATAGTATTTTCTTGCATTTTATTTAATTAGTTTCTACTAACAAGGTGATCTTAACCTATTGTTACATTTATATATGTAGCAGAGGTTCTTATCCAGAGCAGTCTTACAATTCCAGCTGTGGTCCTGCTCATAGTCCAGCAGCTAGGCAGGCTGGAAGTCTATACTATACTATACTATACTATACTATACTATACTATACTATAAAAAATACTCAAGACTCAGTATTCAAGACCGATATAAGCCGAGTGCTGTTTGGTCACTTTTTAGTTACCCTGTTACCACAAAAATTCAATGTTTTTATGACTAGTACCAAGCAAAGTTAACTAATATAAATGTACGTAATTCAGATTTTTCATTATTATTGTTTTAATTACGTGTGTCACGTAATTTTTATTTATTTATTTTTATTTATTCTGCTCAAATAACATTTTAATTACATATTATTTACACTTGTTTGCTGATGTGTAAACTAACCAAGAGTCCAGAGGTAATGCTAGCCATTTGACACAGCATATAATCCATTGTCTTGTAAAAGACAAATTCAAAACTTTTTCTATAGAGCAGTGTTGGGGCAGTTACTCAAATAACCGAATCCACATTACTCAGTACTTGACTAAAATTGTAACGGAATTACTTTACTCATTACTTCCTGGAAATCGTAATCTTATTACTCAATACTTTACTTTTAAGTTACATTCTAAAAATGCATACAAATATACTGAACTCAAATTTACAAAAATTAAAAAGTACAACAATGATAGACAATGTTTATTTTCATTACTTATTTAAAAACAAAATATAGCAGTAGTTGAAATATTAAATGAAATTAATTTAACTAGTCTGTTATGCTTGGTTTTGGGAAATCTTGCAATGTGGTTGGAGCCTCTGTAATTTCCAAAGGAAATTTGGTTTGGTTTTGTGGGTTTTATAAAAAAAATACTAAAACAGATCATTTGATTGTGTGAGAACAACTGGACATTATTCAAGACTATTAACAAGAAAATCATGTTTTGTCCAGGACAATAAATAATGTGGTGATTGTTACTGGGTAATAATTCTGAGTACAGCGGTATTACTAACAGATAGTACAGAGGGTATAGTTCAAACTAAGGGTATGTCTTGAGTCTGAGAAGATCGGTGCTTAGCCCAGCACATATAGAGGGGTCCAGGAACGTTTTGATACTCAGTATTGATCATTTGTATATAGCTACCATTGGGTATTCTTTTTATACTTCATGCACTTTGTCAGTTTGTAATTATACTACAAATTTCAGTAGAAGTTCAATAAAACATTACATACAAGCGTAACTATGTGATGTTTTCACATTTTCTCTTTCTTTAACAAATATTATGTAAAAATATGTAAATGATAAGGCTGCATTCAATATGTTGAGTGATATATGTACAAACAAAATAAACCTAAACTTAGCGAGTCAAAACCATATACCAAATGCAATGTGAAACATTTTTCAAATACATGGGGGTAAAGTGTGGCTTCCCAAAGAATGGTGTATGTGTTTAATTGAATGGTTAATGGGAGTGATCTTTGAATGTGTTGATGGGGTCTGTGATCAGTAGACTGACAAATCAGAACATGGTACAATGGTGGCTTTATTCTGGGACTGGACTTGAAGTGGAGCAGTGGTAGGTGATGCATGACAAGAGTTTGTGTGGTTTGTATGATTCTCAAGGCCTACCAATCAAATCATGCAAGATGATCCACGACTGGACAACCTTGAGGACATTGAATCTGGGACCATGGGCATTCAGTGATCTGGGGCAGCTGGGGGATTAGCATTGAGCACACACCACAGGAGAAGATCAACTTGTGGACATTTGGGGTCAAATTTGAGGCAAAAAAATACAGGTGAAGAACTTTGGTTTTGCCACTGTGTCCAGAACATTAGAAGGGTGTGATGAATGGGTGCTTGGCAACTCCAACCAGTGGTGCCACTTCTCTAGGGTGATCTTGATGGGCAGCAGTTCCTGATCTCCTGATTCCTGATAGTGTGTGTCTATCCCTGACACTGGGAGAGGACTGTCCTTACTATTACATTTGACATATCCACCTCCATGATGAAGCAAAGTTTAGGGTCGAGGTGTTGGTGTCAGAACACAGGGGCACTGGTGAATGCCTCCTTCAGGGACCAAAAGACATGACGCATCCAAAAAAAGAGCAGGGTTTCCCTTTACCAAGGTCATTAATGGACCAGTTTCTTCATGTTCCTGAGTCAGCTTTATCAGGAGCTCTGAATGGCTCCCAGATAGCTAAAGACGTGACAGAAAGCCTGGATGAAGCTGTGCAGCTAGATGACCAGAATGTTGTGTGATGAGTCAGACTGTCCCACTAGTTGAAAAAGCAATGCAATAACAGAAGTGGAACTCTCCATTGTATTGTATTTAGCAGGTTGAGCAATTATAAAAAAACTATTCACTGGAACATGGCAAAGGTGCTGGATACAGCTGGAGATGGGACAGGTGTGAGAACAGATGTAGTTTGGGGAGCCATGATACGAGCAACCCGCTAGGTGATGTACTGACATCCAGCTCTATTGACGTATTAATCACTGAAAGCTGCAGCGTGAGTTATTTAAGCATACTACCTCTCTGCCAGAATCACTGGATCTTTGTAGAGTGCAGTGTGAGGGTTTTAGTTTGTTAAATACTGTGGGGTCCCTTAGATGACACAAAAAGTTTTAAAAGAAAGTGCACTGAAGCAGTGGAGCTTAAAAGGTCTTACAGATAATCAGAAATATGGGACTGACAAGTATGAAAGCTGAAAATAGTGCAGCTGGTTCCTGCCTTGTGCAGTGTGCTGCCAGTTAGGCCCTGGCCCTCGGCAACTGTCAACTGGATTTAGCAGGTATGAATTGTGAGTGAAAGTGATTTGTTTTATGGCAAAGATTTATTTATTTACTCTGTAAGCAAAGTCGCATGATTACATAACATTTTCCTACGTATTGCTTTAATTTACTGAGAGCTGTTAACTGACAGAGAGTCTGTATTAGAAACAGAATTAGGAAAAACAATATTTCTCTCTTACACTTTCATAAGGTGAAGTGAATCAAGTTCTTTTGGATCATTTTTCTGTGTGTTGCCATACAAATACTGAAGATTAACTGTTTCATGTTAATATTTCTTTTAACTATCTACCAACAAACCCCACTTGTTGAGGTCAGCCTGTAAGCAAAGTCAATACACTGTAATTAAAATAGCAGTGATACTGTGTTGCATCTATATTTTAAGATTATTAATAATCTTGCTGGGGAAGGTATAGCATTTATGTAATCAAAACAATAGAATCAGAGTAGCATTTAACCTTATTCATTTGCTGAGATCTTTGAACCAAATCAGATTCCAGAGCTATATACCAGGCAATATTGGGTCAGAGACAGACCAAAAGATTTATCACATCTTATTGTAGTGCACACCGGGACAAAAACGGGCCAAATAGTAAGCTTTTAATTGTTTTTCTGACATTAATGGTCAGAAAATGAGCAATAATGAAATAATGCACTCTTAAGAACACGGCTCATGGCTGCTGTGAAATGTTGGGTGGAAACTGTCTCATTATGTTTGTCAATAGTAGGTGATATTTCACACCTGGTGCATCACAAACCTGAAGACAAGCTCCTAAATAAATCCAGGAGTGACAGAAAGTACAATATGCACTCTTTGAGTTCCAAGGAAAATTAGTGATTAAGATCTTCACTGAAAAGCAAAATATTCTGAAGGCATTGTTGTCAAGACATAATTGTTCTGAAAATGCCAAAATGATCAAATCCCTATTTCACTGTCAGCTATTAAGATATTTCTTGCAAAATGTGATGTTGCCATGAAGAGAGGATCTGCAAGGTCAAAAGCATCTTCAAGCAGAGATTACTACTTTCTTGATTTTCAGTTCTCAAAAGGGTTATCTGATGAGGCTTTGCCATTGCTGTTTAAGAAAAATACAAAGCACGGATTGAAACTTCTGGCACATTATGGAAAGTGTGATTCAGAGTGGCTCAACAGAGTTAGGTGGAGAAATACAACACTGAATTCATGTCTATTACCATTAAGCGTGGTGATTTAGGTGTCATCGTGCCTTCTCAGCTGCTGGTACTGGTGAGCTGTTTTAGCTGTAAAAAGTCATCAGTTGATGCTTTGGAGAAGAGGAAAGTATTGCTAAAAGACTTGGTGTTTTCTAAAGAGACATGATCATATGACTTATTTCAATGTACATTGCTTGGGTTCACACTATGAAGACCACCATGAAAGTGCTTGTGTCCATCAGGATCATGTTTTGCCCTTGTTAGAGTCAAGAATTCAACCCTATAGGGAATATTGTTCTCACATTAAATGTAAACTAAATAGAAAACATTTTCAGCTGCTCATCAGATGTTTGAAACCATTACCACTGAGTGGAACAACAGCAACTCTTCTTTCTGTAAAAATCAGCCCGAAAGTTTGCCCACAAAACCTCGACATATGAAGAAATCTAATGTGTATACTTGCTAATGTGTATGAGTGTGGGGATGTGGGACATCGTTGTCAATGTGTGGCACTCTCGTCTGGTTTGACAAGCTTCTGTTCACCCCCATGAATATGTCACTTGCTGCTCAATCATGATAATTGAGTTTGCCTCTCATTTGCGTGATCAAACAACTTTCTTTGACTTTTCATTTGCTTTTCTGATGATCTTGTTTAATTAAATAAAATCACATCCTTCTTTTAATTGCTTCACATTAATTCATTTTGAAATACCCCTAATTTTTGTGAGCAGTGAATGTATATATATATATATGTATATATACCAGTATTTACTTTATCAGAACACTCCCAACCTTTTCTAATGTGGGAATATAAGCTTAATACCATTTCGAATAGAAATATATAAGAAATAAAGCTTTTAATAGTTTCAGTGAAATGCTTGAGACAGAGTCTGGCAAAAAAATACACTGACCACTGTGTTTTAATCCTTTCTGGAGTTGAAAGATTTATGATGTATGGTGGTCCTGAAAAAATCATAACATGAGATGAAATGGTACATACATCAAGGAAATTCAATTTAGAGAAGAAATAATTCCTTTAAAGTAGTGCTCAGAGTCCAGAATTTCCACAAAAAAATAATAAATCTGAGTATTGTAGAACCCTGGAAGTTCTTTTCCTGAATTTGAGCAAAAACTCCAACTTTGAGCATTAGTAAAACATGCATGACCCAGTCAGGAAGTGGTCTGGATTAAGAACACATTGGATTAGAACAAATCTGAATTCTAACAGCTTCCCAGAACCAATTAAGTTCAAATTGTAAGGTTTCACTGTACCATGAACAATGCTGTGCTGTATTACCGAGGTCTAGTAATAAAAAGCCACACATAGCCCCGCTCACAGTACTTGTTGCTGTCCTGTGGTTTCTGTGTCCCAACCTCTCGCCATCTCTGATCATTAAGGGCACAGATTAACAAATGACTCAGGCATTCCTCACAGGATATGCATGACCTCAGTCGTCACCTAGCCCTTCACCTATAACTGTGTGTTAAATGATACCGCTGTCATACAGAGAGATGATGGCATCTTTGTTAATCCATTATGCAGTGACATTATTGTAGATTACAGTCCTTCTCCTCCTCCTCTCTTTTTCCCCCAACTGATATCAGCCATGTGGATGCCAATCAGTGTGGCATGATGGGAGAGACCTCCCATGAACTTGAAATGAACTCAGGACATCAATCAATATTGAGCTCTCACTTTGGCCTTACCTGTCTGACAGCTTTAACAGGCTGTGTGTACAAAAGCTCTGTGTAGTGACAGATATCTGACACATACATACAGGAATACTAACAGCATCCTTATTCCTCTTGCATATTCTTGCATACTTCTTGCATATGCTTGTAGCACAACCACACAACTCCCTATGTCACAAATTGCCGACTTCCTCATCAGAGTAAAAGAGAGTAAACTAATGCATATTGCTTGCCTGGAAGCGGCGGCACAATGGGTAGCACCTTTGCCTCAGAAAGACGGTTATGGGTTCAATCCAAGAGTAGAGCGGCCTGGGTCCTTTCTGTGTGGAGTCTACATGCCCTTCTTTTGTCTGCGTGGGTTTACTCTGGGTATTCATGTTTCCTCCCACAAAGACGTGCGAGTTCTGTTAATTAAGTACTCTAAACTGGCATTGACTTGTGTGTATATATGTGACTAGTCTTGAGAGGAACTTGCGTATGGATGTAACCTTGTGTGAGTCACTGACATAGCCACTGATGCCAATAGCAACGTTAAAGAAGAAATAAAAATAAAAAAAATACTTACCTTCAAAAATCCAAGATTCAGATTACAGTTTCTGCTGAATGTGCATTTAAGTGTATTATCGAATTCTGAAGTTGATATCCTCTCCTACGTCTATGCTGATGTTCACTATTAGAAACGTTTTACCACTTCCTACTGTTATTATAACAATTATAAATGTCCTAATGTTTTTCAATATTTTGAATATTCTATCACTTTTCACAAGCACAATTGTTATTACAATGCGTATGATTACCCTTTCACGATTATCAACCTACTATCAAACTGCTTTGCCATTCTTAGCCATAATTTAGTTTTTCACTATTATATACGCATATACTGTTCTCTTGTTCAAAACACATACAACTAATAAACTAATACAACATCTCATTACAGCTTCACTATTATAAACACCAAGTTTTTGTTTAATCACAGGTGTGCACCGTTTAACATCTGCATTACATAACAGGACACTGACCGAAAGGAAGTTGGCTAGATATTACCAAAATCAAAGACAGTCTTTTAAGCTACTGTAAAATGAGCCTTCAAGTATTGTAGATTATTTATTTAATATTTGACATAGTCTTTTATTTAAAAAATACATTAAACCCCAATATGAAAACATATAGTACAGGACGTCATGTATTTGTATCTGTTATAAAACTTGAAACACTTACTGTGCATGCCAAGATCACGTGTTTGAATTTACATTTCTTCCTCCTTCATGTAGTCTTATTACCTTCTCTTCCAGTCAGTATCAATGCTCCTTCATTGTTTTTGCTGCTAGCATCACTAGTATTACTTTGGGTGAGTTTTGGAGCCATGGTGTAAATAAATAAGGAATTGTTAAACGAAAACAGAGTGCAGACAATTCGTAATTGAATCAGAGATACTGCTAAAAACACAAGTAGACTATTGGAATCTCGGCTTTGGAATAATGTCATGCAAATTCTTTCCTCGAAAACACAGTAATGTACATATATAAGCAATTAACATAGCAATCTGTTATAACTATTAAATAAAATATGGTAATTGTAGTTGAGATAGCACTGTATAGTCAAGGATTATATGTCGGGCAGTGCTGTACAGTGTATTTACATTTTATCATTTTTAAGACCATGGCAGTTAGAGCAGATCCCCGTTGGTTGGCTGGAAATAAAATTCTACATACCTGTATTACAAACACACTACCATTATTCACTATTATAAACTTTTTACAGTTCTAACTCCCTAACATTCACACCCATCATTATTGATGAGAAATGTGTTACTATTTTGCACTTTTTACTCAACAATAATATGGTCTTTAAAAACATGGTACCAGTTTTTCTTTAAAGCACTAAACCCTGGTTAGCAAACAATGTTTGTGTGAGTTTGTCTTTTATTTGAAATTATTCAGATTTCACTTCCATCATTATGGTTTTCCTTTTCTTCGATGCACTGCCATCAACCTTCAACCATTAAATTAACCTTACGCTTGGGAGCCCTAATAAAACCACAAAAAGTCACACTAAATACACAATCATAACACAAAACACAGGACAACTCGTGAACAGAGTACACACTGACATCACACATTCAGTCCTACACACTCACCTTAGTGTATTACTGCACCAAACGGGGAGGAAAATAACAAAAAGTAGGGACTACTTTGCGCCAACCTACGTTTAATAATTTTGATTTTGCATCTTATGTCGAAACCTGCTTTGTTATGAATTTATTAGGAATAGCGCCGTAAGATTGATTTGGCATAAGTCAAGTCCTCGACTAACCCGTGGACTGCCTGTATTATTACCATGCTGCCCTTTTCAATATTATAAAAAAAATATAATACTTAATAAATTATCATACTGCTTTCATGCTCTAACGTTTATTATATTTTACTGTCTCCATTTCAGTATTATATACTGTAAAATTATATACTGCAAGAGTCACCTTCTTACATTATATAAGTTACTTTAAGTTGTGCTGGATGTTCCAGGACATTATCATTACCTTTACTGAAATATATGTAGTTAGTACTTTATACAACACAGTTTATACTATAAGCTTCCAAATTCACGTTGAGGATGACAAAAAGTGACATTTTTTTCAATTGTTTTCAGTAAAGGCAACAAAGTCCTCATTTACATTAAATTTTTTGCTGTTTAGTTTCATTGCAAATCAGCCACACAAGGCCAAACGCTGGTGCACTAATTAAAATGTGCTCTCCATGATGAAAGAGCCAAGGCCTGGGGAATCTGAACCTGCTTCTGATTCAAAGCCCAAATTTGACTGACAGGCAGTGATTGAAGTTTTGAGACTTGCAATTTTCAAAGTAGAACAACAACATATGCAGATTGTTAACAGCAGATGCTTAATTTGAAAATCTAATACATATAACCTAATTAAAACTAGAAACCATGAGAGGAATTAAATAGCCAGCCATGGCACTTTAAATTCCTAAAATATTCAGTGCAAGCCTTGTTTGTGGTAATTCAAATGAATGCAATTAAATTTTACAGCAAACTAGTTACAGATTTTGGATACTGTAAAACTTGGCTAGAGTGTATGTCACTGGAGCCTCATTGTACAGTTTTTTAATGCCCTTCCAAAATTGCGATGTGATTTAAATACACAATAAATGATGTTTTAATGTAAAATGACAGAAGCTCCTGCCTCTGTTTTGCAATTTACTAATATTGCTCTGGTTGTCAAGTCAGCATTGAATAGTGACCTTTTCTTTTGCATATATGTGAACAGTTATTTATAATTGTAACGCTGTGTTTGTTTTGCTCCAGAGTACCATGAAATTACTTGTCGGGTTGAATGTGAAAATCTTAGTCCACTCTTGTGTAATACAGTTTCAGTAACTCATGTCAGTGTGTACATTAATGACAATAAATAACATTAAGGAAGAAAATGAATCTGCACTGAGAGAAATACTGTAGTTCTGTTCCATTTCTCACAGCTACCAAAATATGAAACTTAAACGTTTATTCAGATATTAGCATTTCATATAGTCTCTAAAACCTTTTATGAATTCTATTGTCCATAATAGTTGTATCTGAAGATCCAAATCTGTGTAATGCAGATGATTGTGTACAAGTTAAAAAAAAATAATTATAATTCATGGAAATAAGAATGACATTTCCATGAGTCCATGACAGCTCAAGAGTGCATTGTCATTACAGCAGGGGAAACATACCAGAAACTTATGAATTATGACATATGTATTCTTTCAACTTTTCATCCAAGTTGTTATGCTAATTATGCGATTTGTAATGAAAAACATATTCAATATAAATACAATTTAAGACTTTGCACTAGTGGTCACTGTATTTTTGGTGATTTTTGGTATCCTCTGTACAACTGCAGTCAATATCATGGGAACCATCAAATAATAAGTACACTATGTACCTTGGTTCTCCTTTCATTTCAGAAGACCTGCCGAGCACCAAAGTACTGAGCTATTTTTTCCCGTATGGAATAATGTACGTTGAATGAATCTGTTCCAGAACCTCAAAAAAAAAAGCATTATATGCATTCATACTCCCTGCATACAAATGCTGATTTATGATGGGGATATGTTCCGACAAATCCATCATAAGTTAAATATATCATGAACATGTAACGCTCGAGTGGAAGTAGCGGAGGCAAACGCAGTGTGCAGGCAGGAGTTTATTCACAAGGCGGCAGACAAAAACAAGGCAGTCTAATTCCCAGGCAGGATACATGGCAACAAAGAACAGAAACCAAAAGAGCCAGACCAAGGCGTAGAATGAGGGACAGAAACGGGGAACCAAATGGTAGGCAAAAACGACAAAGAAAAGACAAAATGCAAGCATAAAACAGAAAGAGCGCGCTGAGGGCGCAAACACCGGATAACACTTTCGAGGCTTCGCGCCTGTACAATGCCCGGAGCGAGTCTATATACCGGCGCTAAACAAGTCCCAGGTGTCCACAATGAATGTGGCTTAGGTAGCTAGCACCGCCCATGGGCGTGACAGTGCCCCTCCAAAGGGCCCGTAAAGGGCGAAGGGGAGCAAGGCCCAACGGGTCCAGGTGCAGACGTTGGCTCGTCCACGAGGCACAGGGTGACGTGGAAGATCCAGGAAATCCCAGGCGAAACATTTCCTGGCAAGTTCCATGGGCTCCGAGGAAGCAGGCAAGGCTCATCACGACATGGCAAGCGGTCTGGGAGCCGAGGGTCCAGAGGAGCGGCCTGGAGCCAAAGAGCCACAAAAATGGCCGGGTAGCTAGATCCACAAAAATGCCAAACTAAGGTTGTCTGCATAAAAAAAATCATAAAAGAAAACAAAAACAGGAACGACATAAAGCCAAGGAGCCAAAACAGTAAATGGGCTGGGGAACCGAATACAGCGAGCAGGCCGAGGGGCCAAAAACGGCATGCAAGCCAGGAAAATGAAAACGGAGCCGAAAAACCAAAAACGCCCTCAAATGAGCGAGGAACGAAAACAGCTTCCAACAGGCGACGAGCAAGAACAGCCTCTAATGGGCGACGGACATGGACATGGACGACCTCTGACGGCCGAGGGACATGGATAAGGACGGCTTCTAACTGCCAGGGAACAGGGTTGGCCTCTAATAGCCGGGGAATAGAGAAGGCCTCTAATAGCTGGGCCTCTAAAAACAAGGCAGTCTAATTCCCAGGCAGGATACATGGCAACAAATAACACAAACCAAAAGAGCCAGACCAAGGCGTAGAACGGGGCACGAAAACAAAAAATCAAACGGTAGGCAAAAACAACAAACACAAGACTAAATGCAAACGTAAAACAGAAGGGGCGCGGCAAAGGCGCAAACACCAGATAACACTTTCGAGGCTTCGCGCCTGTACAGTGTCCAGAGTGAGTCTATATATTGGCGCTAAACAAGTCCCAGGTGTCCACAATGAGTGTGTGCGTGGCTTAGGTAGCTGGCACCGCCCATGGGTGTGAACTTAGTTTAATGTAGTCTACTCTACATAGTGGAGCCTAGTACACAACAAATTAACAATTTTAGTAATCTAACGTTGGTCCAAATCATTAAATTAAATCTTATTTTATGATAAAATGTTGAAATTGTATCCAATTTAGTGAAAAGTAAATGCAGTAGACTTACTCTATTGGTGAACTTGAGCCATTAGCTGCTAATGCTAACTACTCAGCTTGAAAGCAAAGAATATTCAGTTCCTGGTTTCCTTTTGGTTGGCTGTCGTTACTAAACATTTTAGGAGCCGTAGGAGCTTATTTACTCTAATAATAAAGTACTGCATGTGTAAAAATCAAGGAAAACTTGATAACCACAGCTGAATCTTCACAAAAGTTATTGAGCAAAAGTTATTGTGGATAACTTAAACAATCATGAATTGTGAATTGAACTTCCGTGGAAATGAGTCACACGGCTTCATAATGCTGCCTTGTTGCTTTTCTGTCTTAGAAAAAAATGTGCTCACCTGTGTTAGAAAATCAGTTATACAGCAGGATAACGACCGGAAGCACAGATGCGAGAGTACACAAGAATAGTTAACTGGTGATCAGTTGTTTTTAGTTTATTTCTATTTTGAAATGATGCACATTTGTTGACAGGTCACCTTTTTTGTTGAAAGTATTTGGACATACTATTAAACATTCTAATGGTAGAATTTGTAAATACCCACTTATTTCTGAAGATACAGGAATTTTATGTTAAACAATGAAAAAATCTATTAATATTAACTACAGCTGTATATTTTAAGAAAGTTGTTTCTAAACAGATTTTAAGATTTTAATCGTATTTGTATTATTTTCAAATCTATACATGATTATATTTTAGTTTCTGTCAGGTCCCTTTTTGAGTTTTGGTCCTCCCAAAACTTTTTGATTATAACATTTAGGGACATTTATGAATAACATAGAGTGTTTTAATGTTGTCATAGATTTGCTCAATAAGGGATTTGAACCTAAAAATTTGTAAAGCAGCTTTGAGACTGTTTTCAAATTGAGAGAAACTAATTTAATTTACAGACTGATCTGATTAGCACCCCTATCTACCCAGATACTTTTTGTTTTGTACCCACTGTCTCAACACCTACCCGTTCCTGTGGCCCTTTTGTCTCTAAACCTTTGTTCAGACTCCCTTCCTATCGTAACCTCTTTTTAGAAGATAAAACCCCCTCTTCACCTAGCAAGGACCAGACTTAGGTTGGATATTATGTAGAGACTAAGGTTGGATATTATGTAGAGACTAAGGTTGGAACAGATAGAGATAGAGACTAAGGTTGGATTCTACGTGCAGACTAAGGTTGGAACAGAGAGAGACTGAAACTGAGGCTGACGTTCAGACTAAGGCTGGATTCTCCGACGAGACTAAGACTGGAAGACACTACGCTCAACAATACCTCGATTCTTCACGATACTGAACCAGCCTTCTGTGGGTCCTTGCTAGGAGAAGCTAGACTTTTGTGGACATTCTCATGCTCATGATAATCTCAACTGGAACATCCGTCACTGCTGTACACATTGGTTTCTCTACTATCATTAATAAAGAACACTTCTTCTGATGTCGACCCTAGTCTCCTGGCTCCTGTCTACTGGAAGCCCTCGTCGGAAAAGTTTCTAACAAAGTCAAGAAAGCATTCTTTATGAAGACAAGTAATTTATTTTGTTGCATTTGTTTATGGACTGGCTCATCTGGCCCCAAGCTCATCTTCACCAGGAAGTGGTTAGTAAAGTTAATAAAGAAAAAATAATTTTTAAAAAAATTCTAAAAAAATTATTATGAATTATTACCCACATTTATTTTGTGTACTGCTTTATTCAATCTAAATGATATCACATACAGTACTTGCATACATACAGGATTAATTATATCCTGTTATAACAGCTGACACCAGATCTGTGAAAAGTGACAACTCACTTCTATGTATGTGTTACACCCACTGCTGCAAAAGAACTGCAGGAATCTGTGGAAGTCTTTGCTCATGTGTCCACTTAAAAAGGTGTTAAAGAAAACCACTGCTCTTTAAAAACTGCTGTATATCTCAGATTTAAAAGGCCACTCAAACCTTCTGTGAAAGTAATATTTAGATAGATGAAACAATGTGATCTGCTTTGCAAAAATGCACAGTGCTACGTTTGAAAGAATGCGCACAAAAACCAAAATCTCATTAAACTATGAATCCCAGTGGAGGGCGCTTCATGGTTCAGGACTGCTTTGTTGCCTCAGGGCCCGAATAGCTTGCAGTCATTAAAGGAACGACGCACTCAAATTGTATCAGTGGAATTTCATTACACGACGGCAGTCCAAGACCTGAAGCTTCATAGCAGGTGGATGGTGCATTAAAGCTAATGACCAAATCACACAAGAATATTACCAATAAATTGGGTGAAACAGAAGAAATAGTCTTAGAATGGGCAAGTAAAAACTTCATTTGAAAAAAAGCTACTAGACTGAATGTAGATTAACTGAACAACTGTAGCAACGTTAGATTCTATTTGTGACCCTGCTGTAACTTGATTGATTTAAAGGTTTGTTTGCACATTATGTTAAAAGTGAAAATCTGTTTTTAAATATTAAAATAATCAAATGTTCACCTTATTTGGTGACAATCCATGCAGGTGGCACTTGACCCATTTCTTCTCATGTAATCTATCGTTACAGCGACCTGCTGAAATTGCTTAATTATTCATGCTTGATTTGGAAACACATTGCTTTAAGTACAAGTCTCCACAGGAGGATTGACACACACGACGGGGCTCATACAAGCACACACACTGTGCGGGGCTGCGCTGGACTCAGTTTGTAGGCTGCATTAACCCATTAGCCTGCACTGATGATAAATGCCCCTGTCACTTGACTTTTTGATTGATTTTAAACACTCAACCTGCACACACATGTGTAAATATAGGTTACCCTACTGATTTGTGAATTTTGTATATACCATGTACCTTTAAGGCAGTTTTGGAAATACAGTACTTAACTCTGTTTCCGCTGATTTATTTTAAAAAGTAAAAGACTAAGTAAAACTACCGGTATGTTCCATTTTACGAGCAGCCAATCAATGTCCATTCATTTTAGTGATGGAAGTCTTAGAAATGATCATGAATTAAGGAAATAGAAATAAAATAAAAAGTAATACAAATGTAAAAATGTATTCCATTACTTATTGTGAATGGTGTTTAGAAGTGTATGTGCTTGTCCTATCAAGTAATACTTTTTTTCCCACACTACCTATATATATGTATATGTATATATGTATATTTCTTTATTCTCTCTCACCTATAACTACTTAAACAGGTACACATTCACTCTATTCATTTGACTGATCTTCCATGTTGTAAATACTATCTGTCAATGAACTTTTGGATTTGGATCAAAAAAAGTGTCAGATACATCATAGCACCCTTGTGTTTGTGTGTGTGTGTGTGCCCAGCGATGGATTGGCGCCCCATCTAGGGTTGTTCCTGCCCTAACGCCCAGAGTTGCCGGGTGGGTACCGGGTGGCCCATGACCACATGTGAACTATGTGAAAGATAACGGATGGATGAATAGACAAGGAAGGTGAGATACTGTCACAATATAAATATATAAATATATTATTAAGAGGTGTGATTAGATGTTCTGCTGTAAAAACATATATTAGAGATATTAGAGTACACTTCTTAAGCATTGAGTTCTTCATTCAATTTTATTGCCACAGATGTATAAAATCAAGCACCTAATCAGTTTTTTGAAATTTCATCCCTGCTGGATATTCCATGATATTCCATTATCAACTGTCAGTGATTTTATTGAGTGAAGTGGAAGTGTTTAGGAATCACAGCAACTCAGTGACAGACTACGTAAAGTTACAGACCAGGGGGTGGCTGGGTGTTGAGGAGCAAAGTGGATAAAAGTCAGTGACTACAGAGTTCCAAACCTAATCTCGCATTAATAACAGCGCCAAAACTGTGCATCCTGAACTTCATGTAATGGGTTTCCATACTCGAGTAGCTGCATGCAAACCTGACATGACCAAGCACAATGCAAGCTTCAGATTGACTGGTAAAAAGCACACCAACACTGTTCTCTCAAACAGTGGAAACATGTTCTGTGAAGTGACAAGTCATGCTTCTCTATCTGGCAGTCTAATGAACTAGTCTGGGTTTGACGAATTCAAGAAGAATATTATCTTCCTGCATTGTGCCAGTTGTAAAGTTGGATGAACAAGGGTGCAATGCTGGGGGGTTGTTTTTCAGGGGTTGGCCCAAGGCCCCTTAGTTCCAGTGAAGGGAAGCCTTAACGCTTCATCATATCAAGACATATTGGACAATCATATGTTTCTAGCTTTGTAGGAACAGTTTGGGGAAGGCCCTTCTCTGATCTAGAATGACTGTACCTTTATGAAGATACTCCTCTAAATTTGGTTGAGCTTGGAGTTTGGTTGTTATACCTCTAAAGTGAGGATAAACTCCATATTATTGCCTATGAATTTAGAACAGGATTGCATAAAAGGTGTAAGGTGTAGGTGTCCCAATACTTTTGTTCATATACTGTTTTTTACTTTGCTTACACTCACTCTGGCAATGCTTAAGCAAATACTTCTCTATCAAAAAACAATCTAATGCAGATTTTTAAGTGGCAGTGTCACATAGGAAGGAGCCACTGGGTCTGAAACTGATATAATATTCATACAACCTTCTGAAGGCTTAAACAAGTAAATGGAGAACAGGCGAACAAACCTGCACAGAATTACAACTACAAGCCACACAATCATAAAATGTGGGTTCAAAGTGAACTATGTGATTTCTATGGAATATGCAACAGAAACTTAATAAAACACACATAACAAAAACTCTGAAAATTAATTCAGTGTGATTTGGCCCTGAGCACAATATTGCTGCAACCATGGCAAGTGTGACTCCCAAAACAAGATGTAATGTCTCGTATATGAATAAATTCTGTTAGTGATAAATCTTATTTAATTAATAATATGCCCTTATGTGTGCAGTGACACACCAGGAGTGTGATTATTTGCCATTAACAATTTATGATGATATGTGTAACTAGGAATTACATATATATTGAAGTGCTATGTCATTTTGTGAAGCATTGCCATAAAATTAGGAGTTATCATTTTGGTTAGGGAAGGTCTTAAAAGGTGGTAACACAGGCACAAATCTGGACTAAACTGGGACTGAAACTATATTATAGGACCAATCATTTGTGAATACCTCCTTTAATTAATGATCCATGTTTTTAAATTGTTATTCAATTAGAAGTAGTTTGACAGGAAAATTATCCATAGCAGTAAAATGGGTTGTACTAACAACCTCAGCGCACCAGGCTGAGGTAGACTGGAGAGCTCCTCTCTGACCCTTTTCTCCTTCCACAGCAGGTTGTTCAACAGCCTACTGTGCCCTGCCTATAAATAGCCTTGCTCTAGTTCACTTCTTTGTCTTGCCTTTTCACAATCCTGGGGTTTTTAGGCTCCTGTTTGACTTCCTGCTCTTTGCCTGGTTTGTGTATCATATCTTGTTTATTGGCACTATTTATGTTTTGTATGTGTCTGTGTCCTATTAACTTCCCTGTATTAGTATTGCTTTCATAACAATGTCTGATCCTGATAGCATTGTGTGTCCGTGTTTGTAAAGTCTGGTCTTGTTTTTGTTGTGGTTCTGTGTTAGCTGCGTTTGTTTCAGTATGTGTCAGTATGTCTGTGGTCATTGCTTGATAGTATTACCAGTGTGTAGTAACCCACTGGCTGTTTGTATTAGCATTGTTTGTATTAGCATTTCACTATTTGTGTTAACATTGTTAGCAACCTTAAAACTGGCGGGTTCTGTTCTTTGTATATGTTAGCTCTGTCTCAAAGTTTTCATTGAAATTTTAGTCTTGTCCTGTGTATTTTGAATGTCTATTAAATGTTAAGCCTGTCGCTTGTATGTTCCTAGTTCCTGTGCTTTGTTAGCCTTTTGGCCACATCTTCTACTGTGTATTTGCATCATTAGTATAAGCATACTTTGTGATATGCATGCATGTGCTAAGCCATTGTTTTTGTTTTAATTCAACTGCACTAATGTGTACAAATGTGCACAAACCTGCACTTATATCCGTTTCCCTGGCCCTTATGTAGATATAATGTGACATAATGACTCTCAATATGACACTTTTATATGTTTCCATCCATTCCATGTTTGCCAACTTTGTCTTGTGCACAACCTAGATCTTAACTTTATCAAACCATTGGAATAGAAATGAAAACTGTGAGGCAGGACATGATCCAACATCAGTGAACAACTTTTCAGTTATGTTCTGAAAACTAGCAAAAAGCCTTCCAAAATGAGCTATGAGTGGGACATTCTTAACCAATAAACTTGTTTTGGCTTATTTTTTAGAGGTTCAAAAACTATTGGCTACATAGTTTGCAGCTGTATGAATACTTTTTGAATACTCTTATCATGTTGTCAATGGTGAGAAAAGCTATTCAACCCTATTAGCAACTGGCATCATGACCAGCAATTTATACAAGCAAATTGAGACAGAATTAGAGCCCATTCTCTAATTGCAGAGATTTAGGTGATTTGACAAATTTGGATTAAGACTGACTAGTGGAAAGTGCCCAAGTGTATAGCATCTGTTTGAGAAAAAGAGACAAAGAAGCATTAGTGTTGCTGTCATAATGGCATACATTATGATTCTTTCTATTCATAGTATTATTTGACACTGATGTTTCTAATTGTGTGTGCCCTGCCACATAGACATCTGAAATCACAGACCCAACCCACATACCCACTTTTACTTCTTCCTCTCCCTGCACATACTGCACTAAGGTGATGCTTCTGCCCATCAGATGCTACCTCACCGATGGCATGTTTTGAAGCGACAGTGTGTCCACTCTCAGGTTTGTCAGTGTCTGTCCAGCCCTGACCTGTCTACTTGCATGTGTGGACACGACTGGTGATAGATGCTTCTAGAACTGCTACTTTCATGTCCATCAAGAACAGAACGCTTGGCTGCCACATCTGGCTCAGGCTTTTGGAAATTTGTTGACAGTTGCAAGGGGTAGAATGTACTTCTGCCAGGCATAATCAGGAATATGTTGAACTGACAGGTACTCTTTAGCTTGCTGTGCATAAATGGCCAGTTTGTGTTCAAACAGCTGCATTGTTATGGTGATTCTGAATAGACCTGGGTTTGGAAAATGGGTTTATAAATCAAAGCATATTTTTCTGAAATCCTGTGCACAATGTTACACCTAACATCCAATGTCTTTTATACACATACTGTTTAATTTTATTCATGCTCTACTAGACAGGGACTCTTATGAAAGCCTGGTTCATTTTAACTTCTGTTTCTAAAGTTTCTCATAGACTTCTTGTTTGTCACTGGTACCTCTGGTTGCTCATTTTCAGTTTATACTTAGCTTGTTTTACAGCTGTTTAAAAGTGTTTAAGAACACTTCCATGACATGCATGACTGAAAATGATTAATATTACATCCCAAACCAAAAAGTTGGGACAATATGGAAATGCTTGTTTAAAAAAAGCTAATTATATTACTGCAGACAGTATGAACCCAAGATATGTCATGCTTTGTCTGATCACCTTAATTTCAATGTTAATAAACATCCATTAGTGCATTTCAGACCTACAACACATTACAATGAAAGCAATTTATAACTAGAAATTAATAAAAAAAAATAATAATGCTGTGAATTTAAACAGGTGATTGTAATCATGATTTGGTATAAAAGCAGCATCCAGGAAAAGCTTGTCTTTGGTGAGCAAGAGGATCTCTAGTTTGTCAACAAATGTGTGAGAAAACGTTTAAATCAAAGAAAGACTGAAAGGGGTTTTCAATATTTCAGTCCTAACTTTTTCTGATTTAACTTGATTTTTTTTGTCAACTTCTTTTTTTTTTTTACCTAACCTGTTTGAAATCACATTGTAAGACATTTCCATCATTAATCACATTTTATCATATTTTACCTGAAATGCAGGCGTGGATGGTTATTAACAAATAAAATTAAGCTTTGTTCATGCAGGAATTTTCATGTGTCTAAATCTTTCATTGTTTGGAAGCATATTTAAAAGATTGTATGTCCCAAAATATATTCTAAAATGTAGACACTTACAGGTTGTGAAATAGATTATGGGACTCATTTAAACATACAAACATATTTGAGTCAGCATGCAATCCTAGAGAGCTTCAACAAGAACAGGAGGAAGTGCAGAAGATAAGCAAGGCCAGACTCCATTGGAGATTTCTTGATAATTGTGCTCTTAAAAATCTTTTTAATGTTTTTGCAGATGAATTATGTAGTTGCTGTATAAATTTGTAATATACATCTTTTTAAGGCATTTAAATATACTGCTCACAAACATGAGGGGACATTTCAAAATGAAATATCCCTTAATGAAATATCCACAGTTTTGTGAACAGTGTACTTTTACTTAAGTAAAGACTTGTATACTAGACTTGTGTCTAGTTGTGTAGCCCATCTGCCTGGTTAGTCTAGCAATATGTAGCTCTGCTGCTATGTTCTTCTATTAACGATTTTGTCTTTGAAATAGTACTTGCTGTATATTGTGTTGTTTATAATTAGTCATATCTGGGCATTTCTTAATATGGTGACTGATGGGAATTGTGGAAGTCTTAAATATTAAAGCTCTAGTTTGAGTAAATGTTCATTTCGTATGGATTGTTGAGTCAACAAGGACCATTTGTACAAATCTGTTTATAAAGAGCCTATATGTTTGGACTACATACAACTAATCAGCAGTGAAACATCACTTTTAGTGATCACTTCACTATCAGGAGTGCAATCAGACGTTTTTGCTGCTAATGACAGATGCATTTACTTGATTTGTGATATACATGTTTATCTTTTAAGTTACAGTAAGCACATATACAGAATATGCAACACTACAGAATATTAACCAAGGTGATTCTAATAAATAAAATAATAACATTGTCAGGAAACGCAGATATGCTCATTTCTGATTATCATTTGCTCTTTAATATGTTTACTGTTTATTATATTTACCATATACAGTTTAGCATAGTCTAATCCAGTCCAGTGACCATTCATCATTTCTTTCTTATATTATTTATTTCATTTTCCTGGTTGGAGAATGTTTCCAGAACATGATCAAAAATAGCTGCAGTTTATATTCTATACAGACACATTTTGTTTGATTTGCAGGCGGTTGGAAAAAAGACTCAAACACCACTTCCTTTTTTAATGGCAATGGAGAAGATTGCCACCCATAACCCTCCATGTTTTCCCATTCTTTTTTAGGAGATGACTCCAGCTTTTAATAAACATGTAATAAGAAAGAAAACAGCTGGTAGCTGTGTCCCAGATGGTGCTGTTCTTGGCATCTCGGAGGAGGGGACCACACATGCAGATGGCTCATTATTCCAGCATTTGGTTATGCATATTGCAAAAAATTTTATTCTAGTGCTTAACAACCAGTGTAAGCAATGCAGGTGTTGCTACTTTTTGCATGACTTTGCTTTGCACTGGCCTTATTCACATGATAAAGGTATATAAAATCAACACAGGCACAAACATTCACAAAAACTTCAGGAAGATCACACAGCCTTTTCATGTACTGTACTCCACTTTTCCTCCTACAGGATATTTCCTTTTCTAAGTCTTCTAACTGTCTTCTAAAAAATATCCTCTGCCTTTTTTTATGTCAATACAGCGGGATTAGAGGTATTATACATATTGCTGGCATATGGTTCTACACTATAACATTGTTTTTGTATTGATTTGGAAAATTTTGAGTCTAAATCAAGACCAAGACTTTTAGTTGTTGAGTCCAAGCCATGATCGAGGTGTGACTGAGACTACAGTAAGATTATTTATTATAAAATAATGAAAAGAAGAAAATGGAAAAATATTTTATAACTCACTTTACTCATTATATTCATTATCTAAATTCAGGATACATAATGCATCCACATAGGGACAAGATCGTTTTGGTCCTAATAACCGGCTGGTCCGATTAAACGAACATGCCCCATGTTAAGAGACAGGACGTGCTATATAACATATTAAATGTTTAATGCTCAAAAAATGTGCAAATGTGGTGATACAAATTGTTATTTTTAGTGTCATCTCTGAATAAAAATTTTCTAAGCAAAGTCTGAGACTAGATAAGAATAGGCTACTTGACTGATTAAAAAACGCACCAATGAGTCAAAACATTATGGCCATGACCTGCATTACATCAAAACAGCAAGACTTTAGCATCAGACCTTTACGTTCTGTAAGTCGCAAGGTGTACTCACCATGTGTTAAAGCTACCATTTTGTTCAGTCACATTCTACAGATTCTGGGACATTTTAAAAACTAGAAAATTTGAGAAACATCTCAAACTCTTTGTCATGGTCATCAATCTATATGTGCAATGCTTCGATGTGCATTATTATATTGAACTACACGTTCCTTTCATAACCAGCATTAAAATTACTTTGATTTTTGCCACAGTAACCCATCTCTCGATTCAGACCAGGAAGGATATCCTTTGTTTCTCTCATGCATCAAACAGCCTTGGATACCCATTGCTGGTTAATAGTTTGTCTTTCCTTTGACCAATGTCAATGAGCAGCCAGCATGTTGTTTCTGACTTTGTGACTTGGCCGTTCATAAATCTGTTCGTATCTTTTTGCTTGTCCAATTCGCCTCCACATCAACTATAAAAATTGTTCACTTACAGTATATCCCAGTTCTGTAAACTCATAATTCTAATTAAATTAATTAACACTGTTTAATGAGTGGTCTTGTTGTTTTGGCTCATTAGTTTTGGGTGTCCACTTGAAGATTAGAGATACTTGTCTTTTCACAATTGGAATTTGACTTTGTGAAAATTAGTAAGATGATCAGATAAATCCAGCTCCAGTTCCAACAGTCCCCAGTTCTTAATCCTCAACCAGATGTTCAGAGCATGTCAGTACTTACTACTTGTCTAACTTATATTTAACCATGAGTAGCGATCCTGTTTGCATGACACACTGCTCTGGCAGTATGATTTCAAGATCAAGTGGAAGCTATGCCACAACAGACTACTACACTTCTAAAGGTCAGAGAAGGTCAAGCACACTACTAGATGGGTGTTGCTAATAAAGTGGCCATTTGGTGTGTATATTCTACAGTAGTGTGTTTCAAAGTACTAATAAGGACAATGTTAATTTGATCATGTTATGAACAGACACAGTATTGTTTAATAAATTGTGCATAACAAGCCACGGAAATAGTGTATGGATCTGCTTTTACAGAAAGGTTTCCTTTTAGGTCGAGTAATCCAATGTTACAGTCAAAATCATTTTAGGCACATTTAATAAAGTGTAAATGTGGTTATTTTGATCTCACTGTCATAGGCACTGATTGCTCTTAAATTTCCATCTGTGTAGCAAATAACACACTACTACATTTACAACATTTAGTAGACACTGGTACAAGAGCACAAGGTACAAGTAATGAGGGTTAAGGGTCTCGCTAAAGAGCCCACACAATGGCAGCTGGGCAAGTGATGCGATTTGAAATCTCATAGTTCATGTCAAAAATTTACAGGTAAAAAACATTTAACGGCCATCCAATCAAAGTCACTCATATCTTAACTATACTGCTCACATGTTGAGGCCATAAAGCTGGTCAATGCAACAGATCCATGAGCAGAGGTTGGAGTTTAAGTGCAGCAGTTCATCGTGTGTGTGTAACCACCCTAATGTACTTGCTGGCTTGTTAGCTCACATTTGGATTAGAGACTGTTCTAACTTGGTTGAAGTGTTTAGAAACGTTTTGTGCAGGTTACTCATGTTTTTGGACTTTCTTGTTGCTTTTTTGTAACAAGCTATGAATGGTATTTCAGTTTTTGTATTTGGTTCACATACACTCGTTGAGTCTCTGTTTTATCTGGCTGATCTTCCATGTTGCGTGTATCATTGTGCTTTCGGTTTCCGTTAAACAAATGTTTCTTATTTGATCATCAATCAATTGTGTCTTCAGTAGTTTCTCTGACGAATTTATGTTTCGTTTGCAGTTTTCTTGGGAAAACATTAATTTACATTACAGTAGCATAAAAACACTGTGACTATGGTAATGTCTGGTCCATGCCCATTTTAGTCGTAATACAATGCTGTCTTGGTGGCGCACACCTGTACTACAGCCAATGAGCAACCACCGTACACTACTGTTCAGTAGACACATTCTTACTCTTATATGAGTAGGTATTCAGAATATATCTGAATACTTTTACCTCTACCAGATCCTAGAGAGAGACTATAACCTGTGTTAAGGTTTGATTATTGGTAAGATTTTAAGTATTTCAGGTTGCTCCAGGTTAATGAGTGTCACATTTCACGAAGACATTTTCCAGCCTATTATCTGATTATGCGAATATACACGTTTTCCTTTGTGTTAATGACTAAGCATGTAC
The DNA here is from genome assembly GCA_034779995.1 of Parotocinclus haroldoi. NCBI lineage: Eukaryota > Metazoa > Chordata > Actinopteri > Siluriformes > Loricariidae > Parotocinclus > Parotocinclus haroldoi. Next base: position 26,509 of record JAUZST010017754.1, read on the forward strand.
TAGGCCTTGTGTGGCCTGAAAGATCACTGGGGTTTTCCTTCACATTCACTCCAACTTGACACCTCCTGTCTGCTGAAGCTGTCCTTACTGATTTATAACATGCGTCAGTGTGACCTTTATTCAAGCTAGCACTATAATGCACTTTAGAACACAGCACTAGAAGACTAGCAACAAGCCTTGCTGTTGGAGTAGCTTAGAATAAGGGATGTACAAGGAGTTTTTCTTAGTGTCTGTGTCTGAAATTATACATTAGACACTTCATCTCTGAGTTTAATTTGAAACTAGCATATGTGCAGAAAAAGTGATTATATTGCATGTTGATTATGTTGTTGTTGCTGATTTTTTTCCTTTTATCAAACCTTTTGACAGTAAAACAAAAGTGATGTCACGTGTCGAGAAATATGCAACAGCCATCCAATCTGTCTTTGTGAAACATTGTTTGTAAGCCTTTCACAAATGTTTTTGAAGATCCTCTGCCCAACTTTACTTCTCAAAGCTTTACTTTGATAATGCTGTCGTACCAAATCAAGATTATAATCACTTGATGACATCACCTGTTTGAAATCACATCATAAAGTTTGTCTTTTAAACCATTACTAACCATAAATTGCAACATCCTAACTTTTATGAAATATGTTACAGGCCTGAAATGCCTGTTTAATAACAAAATGAAGATCTAATAAATGTACCTGCAATGAAATAAACTTCAAAGTAAATTCAAGACCCTATGCATTCTATTTTCATTTCATTTTCAGTACCGTCCCAAGTTTTTCTGATTCGGGGTGGACCCAACAGCACTATAAACCTCGGCGTCACTTTTGTCCTGCTTCAAAGTGTGAAGTGCGAAATGTTGAACACATGAAGTGGAACAGTTAATATACATAGAGGAAATATAGTATATACTGGACTTTGGGGAAAGCTATGTTTCACGATACATGTTTAACGGTAGTACTGTCAATACTTGCAGTGTGGGCACATGGTTTCAAAGCAACTGATACTGCTCAGCCTTTTTTGTTTCAGTGTTTTTTGGCATTCAGCGTGTGTTGTACTGCTCACAGAAAGTATTGAATATTTCAAAATGAAATAGCCCATAATGAAATATCTTCTCATTTTTGTAAGCCGTATATTTATTTATGATTTATACAGTAACAACTAATTCTTAGAGACTTCTATGGCAGCCGCTCTGGATTGTTTAACATAGCCTAGCATTAAACAGTGCACAAAGTCTATAATTTGCTGTTCCATTTTTCTGCACATGTTGGGCATCCATAATGAAACAACATGCTTCTCTGTGCCCCCAATAAAAAGAAGTTAAAAGGGAACAAACTGAAATATGACACATTGCTGTACAATTAAATGAACCATTAACACGATAAATGAGTTCTCAGATCATTATAAACAAAGTTGGTGTCGGGTTTTGGTTTTAAATATATAATTTTTCTCAATGTATGAAATTAAAATGCAGAAATACTATGTGCCGTGTGTGTTAACTGTAAAATATTTATTAAAAAATAGCTGTTTCTTCTAAACAGCAGTTTTTCCTTGGAATCCGGACCAAACAAATCTACAGGGAGCCATTTGAATGGAACTCAGGAAGGGTTTAAGAAAAGGCAAGTAAATTTTATATTGCGTATACTTTCAGTGCAAACATGATGGCTCGGTGGGAAGCACTGCTGCCTCACAGCAAGAAAGTCCTGAGTTCAATTCCAAGGTGGAGCAGCCTGGGTCCTTTCTGTGTAGAGTCTGCATGTCCTCCCTGTGTCTGCGTGGGTTTACTTTGGGTACTCCGGTTTCCTCCAAAGACATGCGCATTAGGTTAATTGGTGTCTCTAAAGTGACCTTTAGTGTGTGACTGTGTGTGCACCCTACGATGGATTGGTTCCCTGTCTAGGGATGTTCCTTGCGACCAGGGTTGCCAGGTGAGCACCAGCTGGCCCGTAACCCTGTGTGGATTAAATGGAAGTGATGGATAGATGGATGGAGTTTTCTTTCATATAAGCACTGTTCCTTACCCCATTGACTGCTGTAGATATATTTCTCATTGTCTTGTTATCTGTTTTTGACCTGGTTGCCTATGCATTTCAGTGTGTTTTTGGTTTTATTGATGAGACTGGCTTTAACCTAGTCAAAAAAACAAGACAATGACAGAACATTATTGGCTGCTGTACCACTGTGAATGTCCCTGGACAGGGTAGAGGGAATATCACCATCTGCGCAGCCATTAGCCAACAGAACGTCCTTCATCAGCATGCCAGCCTTAGTGCGTTTAATACCAAACGTCCTGGACAGATTAGATGGTATCCTCTTTCTATCTGAGCACAGGGGTGGACCAGAGTAGGCCAGGTATGTTGTCATTCGGGACAACGTGGGGACACTTTGATCTGCAACTGGTTCATTCACCACCAACAGTGTGTTGTTCTATAGCTCCCTTTCCTTTTGCTTTTCACTGTGTGACACTGAAATGACATAAGCCATATGAATTTCGCTTAGATGTTTCAAAATTGTTTTATACCTCCTCTGTTGCACGTCGACTCAATAAAGCCTGAACTTCACTATCAGTCCAGTTGTAGCAAGGGATGTATTCATGTGGGTGAACTGTATGAGAGTGTCACACATAGACTGGTTAAAATGGTGTATGGTCACCCAAGACTGCCAAAACACACTGACAGTGACAGGGGACAGGATCAGATTGTCCAGCAGTTCTTGTGGGATCCTTTTTGTATTCATTTTGATTAATTTTCCCACTCAGGGTTCCTATGCTATGACAAAAGATCCTGCCTTGAAGGGGGTGCTTAAAAAGTCCCTATATACAGAGTTCTAAGAGCTACAATCTTACATACCTCTTCTCCAGGCGCTGATGTGGGGGCGATCAGAAGCTGGATCTATCACTGAAGCTGTTTAGCCAGACAGAACATCTCATGTGATGTTCTCTGTGGCCTGTGACCAAACCAAACTATGAGGCAGGATGCAAAATAATTTCTTTTTTCTTGCATCTCACTTTTTTTAAAGTTATTAGTAAAATATCACAGTTTGTTTTTACCAGTAATCCCTTTGTCTTGCTATTTTCCTCTGTTGGGTATATATAAAGAAACATAAGTTTTCCAAAATGCAGCCTTTTGTCATAAATGTTTTTGTTACTGTATCTCCGTATATGTTTTAGCAGAATACACTTAGTACATTGAGTACCCTACTGTAACAATCTGTTACAAAGGGTTACAGTGTAACACTGAAACAGTGTAACACAATAAACCTACTGATAAAATATCCATAGTAGTATGTTGTGTTGAGGACATTCATTGGTAGAAAGGACTGTTTAAAGGATATTACTTTATTCTGATGCAGATACCATGTTATAAAGAGAGAAGTCAGTGTTTAATGCAGTATTTGCTTTTCTGTTTGTTATTTTACATTTTGTATCTGTATGAGTTTTGAGAAAATGAGAAAAAGATTCAAAAAATGGTTTTGATTAAAAATCTTATTTATTTATCCAGTTTGCTTGTAATGTACTACCACACACTGTTTACCTTGCTGCTCATCAGCCAGGTTGTCAGCTTGGCTCCATCCTTTTGATGCCATCACTGACAATTAGCAAGGTGATGCTGCACAAAACCATCTGGACAGGCACATTTCACGGTGGTCAGGGCCACATTTTTGGCGTAACAAAATACATCCCAAGGTCAAAATGTTGGCACTGAGTGCATCAAACTCTGGTATGACTGTCACCCTCATTGATTGTGCGCTCACTTGGAAATTGGTATACATTTTTTATTTTGTTAATCCATTACTTATCCATTATGTCACACACTGCGCTAAGGGAACTATAGCATGTAAAAGTCAGGTATGGGCGAGCAGTAAGGCAGGTAGAAACAGATATATTCAAAATTTGTTTGATTGGTTTGTTTAACATCACTTTTAGCACAAATGCTTATAAACGACAGACACAAGGTTACAGTGATACACAAGGTTACACATACGTGCATACTGGCATGGCATGCTCAGCCAACTGAGGTAGGGGAAGTAGAGTTATTGGGTTATAAGGCTAGAACTGATGTCTGAATAACAGCTTGAGTGGAGCTAGACCTGGTATAGGAAGAACATGTCATTACAACCGGTACCATCTGAGGAGCTTAAAGAGAGAACAGAATACTCCTCATAGGTGTAAACAATTCACTTGGAAATGTGTGCTGGCCTTGTCTTTAACCACCCTTGGGCGACACAGTGGCTCAGATAAGTCTTGAGATAACCTTGTGTATGGATATTTAACTTTGTGGGTGTCACTGAAATGACCACTGATGTCGATAGTGACGTTAAACCAACTATCAAAAGACTAGCCTTGGTATTTACAAGACTGACCTACACGCCACTTTACTGGTTATGCTACATTTAAGGACTAAGACTTAACATGTAACACAGTTTTACAGTCAAAGCAATTGTAGGTTTAGGTCCTTGCTTAAGGACCCAACCTTACAATAACTTGACAGAGGTGGGATTTGAACCATCCAGTCCACAAGGCATAATCATACCATCTAAGTACAGTAAATGGGTGGACCACAGCAGCCTAGGTAATGTATGTTGTCACTTGGGCCACTGAAAGTTTCCACCACTGGCTTGTCCACCACCCTGTGTATTGTTCTATGCACCGTCATATTCTCCATTCCCTCAACCTATATGAAGAGTGATTTTCAGCATTTTGATGGAAGGTGAAGAACTTCTGTCCCTTGCACGCATGCCTGTTCTCCAGTGGTGTAGTGGTAAAGTTGATGTGAAGGCTTTCGGCAGCTAGATCCGTCACTTCAGAAGATTCTTTCCAGAAGATATTTGTGGCCAGACCAGAAATAGGAAGAATGGTTCATGCTAATTTCTTTTTTATTATATTTCGCATTTGTTTTTGTCTTTTATGTTTTGAAAAAAGAGCCAATTTTCTATTAGTACTATTATTTCACCAATCCATTATTGATTGTAGAAATATCTGTTCATATTATGGCATGTGTTTGTCATTTTGAAACAGAAAAGAAACCATGTTGGAAAGAGATAAAACACTTTAGAATGTGGTGTTTGCTTTTGCTAGAAATTTGCAGAGTTTTGCATTGTATGTCTGTGGTTTGATGTTTGGGGAGTTAAAAAGATTCAAAAACGTGTGTCATGATGGAAGAAAAACAGCACCCTCTGTCTATATTAAAATGGACAATCGTAGATTCAAAGCACATTTATCAATGCTGGTTGGATTAGGGTGCTTGGTTGAGGGTTGTAGAGGGGTCAAATGTCTCTTGGTGATTGCACTTTGGCAGGTTTACTACTACACCAAATACAATAAACCTGACGTGTCATTCTTCCCTCCCTGCGCTCTCTCAGAATAGCCATAAATTATCAGGAGAGAGCAGAAAATTGATTCTCACTCACTGTACACCGAAAACGTTCCCTATAAATATTCAGTGATAGGACATAGCTCATTTGATTAACTTGGCATGGGAAAGTGGAGATTTAGATGTAGCATAGCTGATTTTGGGTAGATTTAGTTTATTTCCTTTTAATGAAAATATCTGATTGTTATCTGTTAATCACCACTAAAAAGTTGCATAGGTTTACATTAAATTTATAACAGGTTTGTGTAATTGCATTGTATTATGACATTATTATTCAGATTACAAATAGATAATAGTGTGTTTATGACAGTTCAGTCATTAAGCATTATTAACTATGTATTAAGACTTAATACATAGTAATTCATCTCATCACCCTCAAAATTGTTACCTATCAAATTTATGAGACAGTATGGTTATTTGATGCTGCTAAGAGAAATAATCAAAAACATGTAGTCATTACAGCATAGGAAACCAAATCTGGAATCTTTTGCTATTATGTGTGATGTGAACACACGTTTTTATAATGGCAAGTAATATATGCCAAGGGAACTGATTATCCTGGAAATTATACTGCTCAAAAAATAAGGAAATAAAATAGCCTCTAATAAAATACCCCCTATTTTTTGTTAGCAGTGCACATTTGTAATATGACTGCATTACAAATGTGTTTATTTTAATGTTCTCTTCTTCCCCAGTATACAAATCATGAAATGATACAAATCAGAAACATGATGAAGGCACTTAATCAATTCCAGTATTGTCCTGATAATTTGGTAGAAATTGTTTTCAATTGCATTGTCTTTCAATTTAATATGTAAGCCTGTATCTTGATAACAGCAATAGTCTCAGAATTGTTGAACTAGATAGTAAAACTTGTATGTAAAGTTTCATAAAGGCTTTAATAACAGATAACTAAAGTTAATCCTCTCAAAAATAGTATAAATAGTATGAAGTCATAAATATACTGTTAGAGTTCCTACCTTACGCCTGGGTGCATTCCACCGTACTGGCCATTACAGAGCTATCGGTGAGGCGGTTTATATCCGGTACTTGATTTACGACCTGATGACGAGCACCTGCCTTTCTCCCTACTTAAGTGCAGCTTAAGGCGGTGTTTGTTGCCAGGTCGTCTGATTCCATTCGCACACCCGACCATCGGTGTGCTTACGTGTCCCTTGATGCGCCATGTCCGATTGCTCTGTCGTTCGCTACGCTACTTACTGTGATACGTTTAGGTCAGTTGGTAACATCCCAAGGCTTGTAGTGCTAAAGGACGTGTAGGTGGGGAACCTCCGAGGTAATTAGTGTTTTAGGGACACCGAGTCGTAACTCGCGTTTCGTCCTCGGCACCTTTTGAGTCTCACTCTAGCCGGCTGCCCGTCCTAATTGACACGTGCCCCGGCTTGGGGTTTCACCACACGGCTGCGTCCTCGACATGAGACGTGCTCCGGCTTGCTTCTTCACGTTACATGCGCGAATGAGCTTATGCTCGCGCCCTGGCCTGGTTGGTTTGCGGCGTTGGTGCCAAACCAACAGTTTATCGGGCTTGCTGCACATCTGTCCCCTGGCGCTTCGGCATTTTCGTGATTTAGTCGCACCCTGGTCAGCTGGGGAGGTTAGTGTTGTTATGCACGCGACACAGCTGCTCACTTTTTCTCATTTATAGTTAATTTTATTATTTAGGCATTTTCTCCCCTTTTCTTCTCTTTTATAGTTTATAT
>JAUZST010017765.1:0-33590 GCA_034779995.1 Parotocinclus haroldoi
TATATACATTCTATATATTATATACCAGGATAAAACCATATGTGACAAACCTTTTTAACGGAAAAAACATCTGTGTCTTCTGATCCATCCAGGTTTTAGCCTGCCCATGAACAAGCAGATGATGAGCGAGATCTCAGGGTTGGATATGGGACCGCCAAGGCTGCCCATGCTTCCCTGCAATCCCTCCAATGCCCACGCTGTGGTCGAGCAGATCCAGCAGGTCCTGCAGCAGTAACGCACACGTCCCGCGATGTGACTCTGATCGTCAGCTTGTTTAAATAATGCCAGCATTAGGGTTGTTACTAATTAATGTTCATAGCTGAGACCTTTAAATGGATTTGTACTCAAGTGGCATTGGAAATGATTTGGAAATATATTTGCGGCGACAAGGGAACACAAACAGGATAAAGTTTGATTTAGTTTAATCGTTTAAGGACCCAAAGGTCCTGCTTTTTCAAAAGCACAACACTCCATACCGCAGCAATGTTTCCTTACCTTTAAACGGGTTAGACACTTCATTTTGACAAGATTAAAAGAAAACGACAACCAACAGAATTCGACCCACACTTTCCTCAAACCTTTTTGTACTGTATTATCGATCAGTCAGGGGCTTTAATGTTTGAGCGGCTCAACCAATCAGATTTTAGGAGCCGAGCGTTCCGTGTTATAATAAACCATACCACCATAAGACCATACACTACTCCTTTAGACCACCGTTATACCTCCTTTGTATAGAGTACAATACTTTACGATTGGGATCTACGGTTACTCCACCGAATTACACCCATTTTTGCATTTTTTACAATTGTTGCACTTCTTTTTCATTTTCATGTCACTTCTTTAGTTTTTCTTACCTCACATTATAAATGCCAAACAAAAAATGCTTAAAAAAAGAGTCTTAACTGTCCGGTCAAAAAATGTAAATTGTTCGTGTCTAACAAGATAAAGTACTGCGCAAAAGTCTTAGGACTTGGTTTGTTGTTTTAGCAATGACGTAACGACTACGTATCATTATTTCTGATCTCGGATTAAGATTCAGACTTCATGACGGTAATGTGGAAGTGTGTACACAAAATAAACATCTCAGAACAAATTGACCTTCTTTTGCACTAAAGGGGGTATCTTTAATCCTCCCAAGAAGACTCTCCTTTATATCACTGGTCCCAAACCTTTTTTCCTGGGAGCCCAAACTACAAAAAAAGGCTTATTTTATAGCCGTTTTACTTTTCAATTGAGATAATTTTTCTCCTTTTTTATTTTGGCTCACCCAAGACATTTACATTCACGTCATTTAGCAGACGCCCTTATCCAGAGTAACTGATAATTCATACGGTCTTACAATCCAAGCAATTATAGGTTTGCTCAGGGACCCAACTGTGGTAGCTTGGCAGAGGTGGGATTTGAACCCTGGACCTCCTTGCCACCTCAGTCCAGATCTCTCTTTGACTAAAAGTATCTTATTCTATATACCAAAATTTCCCAGTGTTAGTTTTGTTTTATGTATCAGGAGTAAAATGAAATATTTGGCGCCCCCCGGTGGCGGTGTGGATCCCACGTTGGGACCCATGACTTCAAAGTCAAATGTATTTGTGTAGCGCTTTTTTATAATGGAGCATTTTCTCAAAGCAGCTTTATAATATTATATTGTCTTAAAAGGCCAATCCCAAATTGAGCAAGCCTAGGGCGACAGGGGCAAGGAAAAACTTCCTTAACGTAAGGAAGACCAAAACTCAAAAAAAACCTCCTTAGGGAAATAATTAGGTTTGTATTAACAGTACAATTAACTGTAATATTCAGAGCTTGATTTTATGAAAACTTTCTCTGTTTTATCTGCAGTTGTTTCTTACCAAATAAGATTTCACTGCTTTAGGGGTGTGCTTGGGATCACTGAAATTAAAATTAAAACCTGTCTGTACTCATTGGCATTCATCAACTACCACAATATCTCCAGTTCAACCAGCAAAAATGCAACCCCAAAATTGTATGGAGCCTCCACCGTGTTTAACAAACACTTCTTCTCATATCAGGTCTACTATTAGACCCATGACATTCTCCCTACTCCATAATCTGCCACTCCACAGTCCTCTTTCCCATTGATCTTCATTCCAATCTTAGTGAGCTTTATCACATCTTAGCCTCCCCTGAATCTACTGGTGGCCTAAGACTTTTGCACAACATTGCATGTTAATTTTCCATTTATTAATCTCGTTTGTTGTTCTTTGTAAGGATTTCCGATGCTCATTTAATCCTCTCTTCATTTTTTAAGTCATTTTAAATGGTTGTCAGTGCTAGAGAGTTTATCCGGCGTCTGTCGTCTGTGTGGATTTGCTCTGTTTTATCAGTTCTAAAAAAAGGTTTGTTTGCCGTTGCTGAAATCAGCTTTTCGAGGACTATGCTCTTTGCAAACTCAATTGGATCGTGTTTACCGTGCACTGTGACTATTGTACAATGAAAACTAAAAGCGCCCGTGCCACTAAGTTACTTTTAAAATCAGAAATGTAATTTTTTACCAAATGTTTTATAAACGTTTAATAAAATCACTCGCTGTTTTCATTTGCATTCTTTAAATTCAAAGACCATCAAGGGTCAGCTCTCACATAACATCTTCCTTGGATTAAATGATTTTATCCCGTGAAATGGTCTCTTTTTTTTTTTTTTTTTGTCTTACAAACCTATTAACATGATTTTCCAGCTTTATTTAAACATTCCACTTAACATTAAGAAAAAGAGAGCAAGCAGGTAACAGCTCTGAGAATAAACACAACTCAGTTCACATGCAATTAAATTTTATTTTATTAATTTTTAAAAATTAATAACTTTTATAATAGACATTGTCACAAAGCAACTTTACATTGATGTATAAACAAGCGTCACAAATTGAATTCCATTTGTCCCTAATGAGCAAGCCAATGGCGACAGTGGCAAGGAAAAACTCCCTGAGATGAAGAGGAAGAAACATTGAGAGGAACCAGACTCAGAAGGGAAACCCATCCTCATTTGGGTAATAAACATCATTAACATTATATATAAAACATTTAAATGTATTAAGTCTATGAAGAGACGGGAGAGGGAGAATCTTCTGCATGGCTGATCGTTCCATCTGATATCATCTCCCATAGCGTTCACTAGAACAAGAGCTTTGAAAGAGCAGCAGTCTGTGTGGTTTTATTTCGAACCTTCTCACCTCGATTGGGAGAATGAATATTCAAAAGTTCAGTCAAATTTCCTGCCAAGTGGCAATGCACTGCCAGTCCAGGCCAGTTTGTATAAAGCATATGAGATTGAGATTGTCACAGACCAACTGAAGTACATACATAAAGACTTGGAAGTACTTCAATGTTACCACTTGCTTCTTTGTAGTTTCCCTGATCAAGATCCTTCTGGCATTGGCATTCCCTTTGGCCGTACCCATCTCAAACCCCCCTGCCCACTTTCGTGCCGGCCTGTACGTTCTCACATTGCATTTGAATGCTAGGAGATCTGTACCATGTCAGAAGGCATATTGGACCCCAAAGTACGGTTAGTTTGAGTTGTGTGATTGCACAGAACGTAATGTCAGGTGGCCTTGCAAAAATCTCGTCATGCATGAAACACGATTAGCTGCTACTGCTGCTACTGCTACTGCAGCTGCTACTGACTGGCAAGCAGAGGGTACAATGGTAAGAAAAGTATTCTAGAAACCCCCCTGCCTTGAACCACTTGGAGTTGTTGTTTTTTTAGGATGTCAGGTAAAACCAGGTAATGATTATTAAATAAAGATTATTAAAGACTTAATAAGCCACGCACCTTAATATCCTCTACACAAATAATGAAATGCTGTAATTATTTCATTTAGTTCTCCCCTTCTAATAGCAGAAGTGATTTCTTGGTCGTTGTAAGTGAAATTTCTAAGCAACAAAGGCATTAATAGTGGAAGTTAGTGAAAGAGAGATTAGGCAAAAATGCAAAGTTCAATACAGGAGGAGTTTGTCCTGAAGCATTTCCAAACGCAGTCAGCTCTCAGCCTTATCAGCCTCAGGTCATTATTTTCCTCTAGGTTTAGTTGATGGTCAGTTGGTGCTGAACACCATGGCTTCTAACGCTTTGTGGATCGCAGCTTGGATACTGGCATTCACGTGCCTCCAAAGGCCAGGCCATGGGGACGTGTTGCTGCGTGAAGGGCAGCCATGTGGACGCTACATCAATGGCAACTGTGAGTCCGACCTCAAATGTATGCCCCATGACCGTGATGAAGGCAGCATTTCGGGAGGGGTGTGCAGCAGTAAGTATGAGTCAATATATACAGACAATGTGGTCATGTGGGGGAAACCAGTGTGTGCGTGTGTGAGAGAGAGAGAAAATCTGATGGTTTTAGGTCAAATTTGACGAATGACGGACCTTTCTTGGTTTGCACCACTGCTCACACTGAGAAACAAATTAAGCACCCAGGTAGAAACATGAGATTGCTCCTAAACTCGGCATGCTGTTCTGTTTTAGATGAATACAAGTGTGCTCTGATTGGATTCTGTGTCTTACCATGAGAGGGGGCTGCAATATAAAAGAGCTCTCAGTGGCTACTTTTGGGTAGTGATCATTTGTGATCAGGATGTGTTGGGTGCACGCGATGTGTTGTGCTTATTCTTTTGACTCAGCCTGTATAATATGTCTATAGTAAAGCAATTACAGTATTAATAGTCACTGAGATTATATCCCCTCTATTTCTACTTGTCATATACACTCTTCACTCCCCAGGGCCTCCAGGCTGCAACTGTTCTGAGGTCCAGTGCCCACGTATTCCGGGTGGTGGTTGCCAATGGTCATTAGTAACAGATCCCTGTGGGTGTTGTTTACACTGCGCTAAACAGAAAGGCCAGGTGTGTGGAGGACCGAGTTGGAGATGGGGCTACTGCGAAGATAGACTGGCCTGTGTCCTCATCATGGGACGTGAACTTGCAATGCCTCCACAGATGGGAGTGTGTAAAGGTAACACTACTGCTATTCGAACACCAACACTAAAAATAGTGACCAGATTCCTTTTTGACCAATTTTTTTCTCTCTCCCCCTGCCTCTGTCTGTCTGTCTGTCTGTCTCTCTCAATTCAATCCATTATAACTTAACTGGCATGAATGTTGCAAGTACATTATTGCCAAAGTTCTTACAAAAATAGAGACAATAAATTAATATGTAAATACATAACCAATATATAAATGTATGTATTTTAAAATTAGAAGAAAAAATAATAATAGGTGTAATGATTATAGGAAATATATTTTAAAAAGAAATGGAAAATATTATAAGCAACAATACTAATCAAAGATTTAGTAATAATAATAATAATAATGAAAGGTTTGTTAGGGGGTTAATTTGCATCTCTCAATTGTTGCATTCTGTTAAACTGGGCTGCTAACACACATTTCCTTCTCTCTCTCTTGCTCTCTGTATATATATATATATATATGTCACTACTTGTGTGGCTCTCTCTCTGTGTTTATGCGTGGTTGGGTTGGTTGGGTTGCGTCTGTTTGAGATTGCATCTGAAGCTTGTGCGTTTGTCTGTTTTGAGGTGTAGGGTACGTGTGGGGTGATGTGTGGGAGAGTGGCATCTCCAAATGCTAGGTGTTTTCAGAGCCTGACTCGCCGACACTGTGTGGAGGATTGTTGTTTGGCGGCTGGAAATGCCGTTGGGTCTAATAACATCATGTCCGCATCACGTATGAATAGTTCTGTTGTGATGTTTTTGTCCACGCTGGAAAAAGCAAGTGTACTGATACTAGGTGGAATTGTGATTAATGATAATTTCGTGCCTGTTTTGCCCCTCAGTACTCCATCAAAACAGATAATCCTGTCAAATGTTCCGCCTTTTATATCTGATGAAATGATTACTCAAAAGCTATCCCGGTACGGTAAACTCGTCTCCTTTATTACAATGATTCCCCTTGGCTGTAAATCCCTGCTTATTAAGCATCTGTTTTTTTAGGTGTTTATGCTACTTAAAGATGGGCAGGAAGAATAGGATACTGCTGTTGTTATAAAGTATTTTCAGTTCAGTCTGATGGGACATCTTGTCCGTGACTGTAAAAACTGTTAAAATAGTCAGGGCTTACAGCTGATGAGCCTAAAGCAGCCGTTTCACTTGCAGCCGCTGCTTGGCCGGCCGTATGGGGACCGGTTGCAGAAGCGGCGCCCATGGGGGGGAACCAGCGGGGGGGCTGATGTCTGATGGGGTTACGCCAGATCCCAACGGTACTGATCACGGTTCAGACAGCAGTAAACGAAACGGGTGAAGTGGTGGAGGAGGGTGTATGTTTGTGTGTGTGTGTGTGTGTGTGTGTGTGTGTGTTTGAAGCTTATATATTTTCTGAGCAATTTTACAACGAGACTTGATCCTCCTAAACTTTCTACCTTATAACACGTTTGCCTTGCCACTGTTCCCCCAGCATTCCTCTCCTTTAACTTTCTTTTGAAAAACCTAAAGATTCATGTATGCCCTAGAGTCTGTTATATGTCGGTTGATGTGTTTAGAGACCTGTTTAGCAGAACATAATGCAGTCATTAAACAGTGCATACTTGTACATAAACCTCTGTGGAGTTGCTCTTGGAGTCCAGATCATTTTTTTTCAAGCTCACTATTTAGTAGCAGACACTCATTCAACAGCACTTACAACCCATAGAGATTTTTCAATCCCAGCCATTGTGGGTGAAGGATCTTCACCCATCTAGGCCATCCAAGGAGCAAAGTCCCCTTTTTGAGTCTTGGTCATCCCAAGGTTTTTTCCTTACCACTGTTGCCCTAGACTCGCTGAATATGGGATTGGCCTTTTAAGATTATATAAGATTGTAAAGCTGCTTTGAGACAATGCTCATTGTAAAAAGCGCTATAGAAATAAACTTGACTTGACTTTGGTCCACAGTCCAGTACCTTAACTGGACCTCCCCTCAGTAGTTATTCAAGTTGTATATTATATTTCTAAATAAATATATGCCTTAGCAAAGAATTTCTGGGTAATAATAATAATAATAATAATAATAATAAGCAGGATACTCTTTGGTGAGTGACGGTTTATACCTGGCCATTTCTTCATGTTCAGGCAGTGTTTCTTAATGCACTTATTAACTCGAATCATCTGGCCACAAAGAGTCGCGTGATGAACCGAAGACTGAGCTACCGGATGACAATCACACCCCAATAAACTTAGACAAATGAAAACGGCATTACGGATTCATAAAACCCCTGCCAAAATACAGAGAAGCCAATTACAGCTGGAGATTACAAACGCTTCCTGTTTTACATTCGCCTAATTTAGCGTTCATCTGTCTCGTTCCTGTACGGGCCTGAGCGCCGGCGTCCCGCTCACACTCGTTCTTCTGATTAGGAATGTGGCGCTTTCCATAGCGCCAGCACATACCAATTACTTTCCTCTCAGCCGCTGTAATGTGCCGTATATCTTCGAGTGATCGGCTCATCGCGCCAGCACCGAAGCTTCGCCTGTGATTTTGTGTAATTTCTTCATTGGAATGCACAAAGCGAAAGCGGATTCATCGTGCCTAGTTCCGTTACAGATGGAGGCACCGCGTTTAATTAGCTAGAGCTCCTCCATCAAGCTGATCATGACTCTTGTTACAGAAGCCACAAGGAACAAGGAAACGGCAATATTCGAAAAATTAAATAACCATGTACGTATTTGGTGCAACCATCAGTGTGAGCAGATATGAGATATGAGCTGCAGTGCTCACAAGTAAGATCCGAAATAAATAAATAACCATTACACAAGTACTAAAAATGTGATATTAGAATAGTTCGGTATGGTTTTGTGACAGCTTTTCTATTCTGAAACGTGAGAAACGCTTGAATTCGGATTGAACCCAATATTGTTGGACGTTTTCTGTAAATAGAAAGTGATCAAATGAAAATAAGAATACAAAAAATGTTATTTGTCGTCACAATCTTGACCGGGAAATATGTGCGAGTCGATCTTTATTTGACGCCTCATGTGTCCTTCTATGATAAATGAGTTTAGATAGGAGAGGAAGGCAAACATGAGCCACTGTAGTTTTATTGTTTTCTTATTTATTCCACTCACGCTTGCTCTCTCCCTATCTGTCTCTCACTCACACATGGAATTCGAAACTGTCTTTATGTGACAGCGCAGCAGATTTCCTTTTGTATTTACCACCACAGTTTTTATTTCGGAACTAAGAAACATGCAGAAAAGATACGGTACTTCTAATTCTGGTCGTTTCTCGACCCACTGAGCACCAACTCTCCACCCCAAATATCCAGTACAGCGCTCTTCAAACACTCTGCATTGTTCTCCTTTTTCTTCTTGTTCCACATATTTGTGCAATTGTTATGGCCTGGACCGCAAAAATGTATTTAATTATCGTATTTAATGTAATTATCATATTTTATTTAAGTATTTAAGTATTCATTTCATCATTGGATTCGAGTAAAAAAAAATGCTTGGATCGAAGTAATAGTCATATTCAAATTACAACTGACAAATTATAATTCGACCGACATATTTTCACAGATTCAAACCAGCTGCACGTTTACACCTCCCCCTAAAGACACGTACACAGCTGTGGCCAAAAGTATTGGGACACAAATCCCCATTCTTTCTACTTGACACATTTCAAGCACTGCTGTAGTTCTGTCGGGACATGAAGCTCTAGCTATGAATTGTTACTCTTCAAAAATAATAATTAAAAAAACCAAGTTTTCACTCGGGGTGATTCGCTCTGCGCTACAATAGAATGTTTTATTTACATACTCGACTTAACGATATTTCGACTTTATGATGGAAATCCGATAGTAAAAATAAATACGGATTCAGCAGAAACTATAATCTAAATTTGGGTTTTTCCTGAGCAGTACGTAGGTTAGACAGTATTCACAACTCTCTCCCACAATGCTCTTCTTCTTCATGTTTACATGTTGTACATGATGCAGTGCGGTATTCCCCAGCAGCCATTATATAATCACCTGACGAGTCACATGGCAGGAGTGATGAGTGATGGGAACAGTACTGAGAAAAAACCCGTGGTCGTGTTTAAAGGCTTTTAATGTCTGTGCTATGATATATTAATCAAATCAGTGACTCGAATTCCTTTTAATTGCAGGAGACTGTCTGTATTTTAAACTTTTTTTTTAAGTAAATGTGCCTCATGTTGCATTGTTTACACCTCAGTAATAAAATAAATTGTACCCAAAGGTACATTTACTGAATTATATCCTACTGAGTTTAGAGAGTGAAAATAGATAGATAATGAATACTATTAAATTCTAGTAACTGGTCAAATGCTAAAACTGGGCCTGACATGAAAAGATCCAGCCTTCTTCATCTATCAGCAGTCGCCATAAAACAGTTTGATCACTACGCTTTCTGATGCATGCTTGCCATTTCTCCATCAGTGCGGCTGCTGATAAAGATCTTGCCTGGCATTCTGGTGCCACCACCTTTTGTTTGTGACATTTAACATCAAGCAACAGGCTCAGGCTGAGAAAGCGCAAGTATCTCTTTCTGGCTCAGGTTCAAAAATCGAGCATATAAATACGCTAAGGTCTGAATATCCGCGATAAGTAATCACTGGAACTGAATCCGGTCTCGAAGGTGATGGATCCTTTTATCCATTGTGATATTTCATCTGAATCAACACCTTAAGCTCCCTATAAAAATGCAAAAGGCACTGCATTGTGTTTGGGAGCAGGCTCAGGGACCCAAATCGGAGGTATTGTTATGGAATCCTCTTTTTTTTTTTTTCATTCCTCATCATTAGATCCTCATGGAGGCTGTCGCATGCAGTATGATCGACCTTCATTATCAAGCACAGGCGAATGTACAGTACATTCACCTTCCTCCGGGAAGCTAATGCGTCCGTGATTAGGTACCTGATGACTTTCATGTGCGGTGATCACAAACAGCCGTGGCACTGAGCAGTACCCACTGGGAGGCAGATGAAAAGCCTCTGTCTGCTTTGCCCGTAATTACCAAACACATGTCGGAAAACACGCCAAAGAGGATTTGGCCAGCACATATCAGGCCTCCAGATGAAAAGACCTCCTTCCCTCCCCGTTTAATTTGGTTTAATTCAGTCCGCGCAAAAAAAAGGGAGCAAAGAGGATTTGTTTCATCTTCTAAGCCTGGTCCCGATTTCCTCAGAGGACACAGGTTAAGTGAGCAATCTGGCAACCTTGCTTAAAGTTTATACTATTTATGGGGGAACGTCTAGAGGAGGTAGAACCTTATACAGAAGTTTTGGTACCTCTGCTCAAAGAACGTTGATTTTCTAGGGAAATGAAGGTCACGTGCACTGCAGAAGTCATTTTCAGATCATCCAGATGTTTTTGTAAGACCTCAGAACTGTAATGTACATGACAAAAATGATGGAGTCACCCCAATTCCTACATTTGGAGACGTTCAAGTTGCTTTTGTACTTTGTAACATAAAAAAAAAATCAGAGACAGATTCATTCAGCTTTAGAAGTTTCTTTTGTCTTCTATTATCTAAACCCAAGCCCAAATTGATCAAGCCTAGGGAGACAGTGACAAGGTTTTTTTCATAAGGATCAAAATGGGGACCCAACCTCTTTCTGGGTGGAGTCTGCATGTCCTCCCCGTGTCTGTGTGGGTTTACTCCGGGTACTCCGGTTTCATCCCACAGTCTAAAGACATGCGTGTTAAGTTCATTAGTGTCTCTAATGTGGCCTTTAGTGTGTGTGCGCGTGTGTGTTTGTGTGTGTGCCCTGCAATGGATTGTGCCACGTGAGCACCGGCTGGCCCACAACCGCGTGCCCATTAAGCGGAAGATAATGAATATACGGATACTATAGTATATTAATATAATAATATTATCTATGACGTTAGAATTATAATACGTGGTTTGTATTTGGCTTTTCTATTAATCCGTCAATAATCCCATTTTATTCAGTCCATGTCACAAACACTGAGTGTGTTCACATCCAATCATAGTGGGGTTTTCTGCAGTTATCTTATCATTCTCGGAGCAACGCCAATAAATCTGATAAAGTGCTGGATTCAGTAATCAGATTTCTCACCGCACGTATCCCCTTACTCAGATTTTCATCAGTCTGCGCATGGAGGCAAACACAGCAGAGAAGCGACTATCAGAAGCAAACACGGTTGCCAGGTTTGTTTTGCCCATTTGCAGCTTGTTTCCATAGGCCCTGTTGCTTGTTTCTCTGGCAGGATCTGGCAACCCTGGAAGTACATGCAGCATCTGGGGAGACGCTGAAATGCAGTGTATGCTTGAGAATAATGGGATTGTTTTATTGATTAGAGTTTGAAGTTGCATATTTCAGTATAACTGTACAAACGCATGGAAACTCGTTGATGGAATTATTAATTGCATGTAAACACATTCAATGACTTTTAGCTATTTGTTGTTGTTGTTTTTTTTTTTACAATTTGTAAAAGCTATATCACTTTGAGTTTTCTATCCTTTCACTTTGAGAGCTGACTTGATCTACCCATATGTTTTTTTGTTTGTTTGTTTGTTTTTTTGCATAGCATTTTGTTTACACGAGTACGTTTCATACACTGTATAACGCCTGGGAGCAACCAACATTCTTTGCAGTGCCCTGAGCTGCTTTTTCTTCTTTAGTGAGGTTTATAATCCTTGACAGCTTTTTTGTTGGGGTCATATTTTCTTTCAATAAGCCATGCCCAAAATACAGATCTGCTACTGTTTATTTAAAAAAAAATGCGCAGTACAAGGTGACATTAATGGCAAAAGTATGCCATTAATAACATTTTTCAAATTTGGCTACGGTAGGCTTCAAAAGTCTGAATGTTCAGCTATTTAACATTTTTTTTGTTACATTGTGATCTGTTTATTTCCTAGCACTTAATAAACTAATAAATTAGACAGTCCTGGTTCTAAAATCAGTTTGTCTGAGCCATGCTCAAAGCTGTAGGAAAACCGTCGATATAAATCGATGCTACCTTACACTGCAGAGGCATTATGACTTAGGGTTAATAATTAATAGCATATTTCTTCATTAAACACTGATTATATATAATTACACAGTTCAGTATGTTTAGAAAAATGGACGCTATACTCAATACTGCGAACGTACTTCGTATTAAATCCTTTATTTAGTTCAACTATAAGAATGAATGTCGAAACATGCTCTTAAGAAGTGCAGCAGCGTTTTAGGAACGTTAGGTTTAGCAACAGGCCTGGATCTAATCAGATGTAGGTGAGACTTTAAAATATCCCACATTTTACCGTGCAGAAGCATAACGGCCCTGTGAGGTTCTAGAACTGCACTTTTCAGCGTTCGGTTAATTAGTAAGACCTTAATGAGTGAAACGAGGTGCGTCAGAGCGGATACACGTTCATTTCAGAGCTCCCACTGGACTGAAGCAGTAACACAGACACACTTTAACACTCTGTTTACTTTATAATCTACAGATCCCCCCGACCACACAGATCCCAAACATACCAGTGGATTTAACTGGCTGCTTACTCTTACCAGCCAGTAGTTGTGAATTAAAGAATGTTTGATGGCCTGGCATGTGCCCTGTTACCTTCCATGTTTTTGAATTTTCCCTTCTCCTTTTTGTTTGTTATTTAGAATTTATCTCTACCTATTATAAACATGTGATATGACATAGATAAAAAATATATATATATATATATATATTTTATTTTGAAAAAATTTTAGCGATTCTTTACTACGTGGCTTGTGATCTACGTAACAGTGACCCGTGAAACTGGTGATCTTTCTGGGTCCGCTGTTATAAGACAGTAGTGGCGTTCCCCCGACAAATGTGATTTTCTTGCTTTTTTTGTAAACTAAAAATTACAGACCTCTTCATTCTTTGTAGGTGGAAAAACCTTTTTCAAAATTGGCAGTGGGTCAAATACCTATTTTCGTCGTTGTATGTAAACATCCAAAATCAGCACACCCAGACTTAACAAAACTCAAGAAAAAAAAATCCCACCAAGAATAATATTAGATCAAAAGGATATTGAGGTCAACTGCGCAATTGAAAGGAGGCTCCAGTACCCTGCCAGGCCACCAACTGGTCTCGTAATTGCTTGATTGGAAATGAATCTGCTAACAGTAATTGTTGCAATTTGATAGAGTCATTCCTGGGAAACCCTTGCTGTATGTAGGCGAGCATTATCCAGCTAGGAAAATGTCCTACCATGAGAGGCAAAACGTGGCTGCAGGATGTATCAGTGACCATATGTCATGGCTCCCCAGATCATCACAACAGCAGCTGGGGCAGTGTGTTGCACTTCCAACGAGGCATCCATGCCGTTGTTAGATCCCAACTAGAACCTGGATTCATCACTAAAGACGATACAGTTTCAGTACATCGTCTTTGACCAGATTATTAAAGGTTTTGGTCATCACTGGCTATAATACATGGCTGTAATAACAGAATTTAAAGGGTGTTCATATTCTATTGGCCGTGCATGGCCCTCAGATCATTATTCTAATAACAAGAATAGTATCTGATCCTAAAGTAGGACAGGACTCCGAACGGAGCGGATGTTAATAACAGCAAACTCCGGACTGGATGTAGTGTAATGAATGTATATTTTCAGCAGAGACTCCGAAGGTCACGGCTAATAATTGTTGATATTACTGAACGCACCCCAGATAAGCTGCCATGTTTTATTCATGACGGCCTCACTGACATCACTTCATCTAAACTCTTTATTGGAGACGGACCAGTCCTATCAATATTCATCAGCCCGCGCAGAGTCGGCACCAATAATTCCAGCTAATGGTCTTACAATAGTGAGGCAACAAGAGAATATTCATTATAAGCTCTGGGGTTTAATTACACAACTAAGATCTTAGGCTTCAGCATGAAGCAACCAGATTTTAAAATCTATTCAGACTTTTCTTTTCATCTGTTTAGTCATCCCAACCTGATCAGTGTGCCTTCATGATATATTCAATTGGAAACATTACATTTACATTTACCGCATTTAGCAGACGCCCTTATCCCGAGCGACTTACAATTCATACAGATTTACAATCCAAGCAATCATGGGTTAGGGGTGTTGCTCAGGGACCCGACTGTGGCAGAGGTGGGATTTGAACCCTGGGCCTTCTTGTCCATAGTCCAGTACCTTAACCACATTAGTGCAATGCGCTTATTTGTTTTAATTAATGTGCCTATTAATACATTTTTAGGTCAATTTTAAAGTAATGCAGCACAAGTATCTATCTCTAAAAAAAAGCAAGAATTTCCCTCTGGGATCAATAAAGTATTTATCTGTCTATCTAAGAGAAACCTTATGAGGCAAGGCAGGATATAATAGCAAATAAAAATTTGTCTTCAATATCTCTAACAAACATCCTGTATGAACTGAAACAAAAATAATTTGTCTGCTAATGGGAAAAGAAATGTTATATGTTCAAAAATGTGATTGTGTTAACGGATAACGCAACGATGCATCGTCCCAGTTTTGCATTACTGTTATATAAAGAGTCGCAATGTCACAAATATATTGACATCTTAGCAAGTTTTAAACAGATTTACGCAGTTTAAACACACAAACCCCAATTTTTCAATACAGAAACCTGAGCAGACCTAGGTGAGGCAGAACTGTTTAAACATCGACTTCTAACTTGTAACTGATGAGGAACTTCTTCTCAAAAACACAACATATCCAGACGTGTTTCTGCAGGTCACTGGTGACTCATTTATCCAAGACTGTACTTTAATAAAAGCTGTTGAACTTTACAAACTACGAAACCAGCTTTTTAGAGGTCTGCTTTATGCAGTACTGTTTAAATGTCTAGGGTGTTTCTGCTGGGTTTTTTTTTAAACAGTGATAGGAATCTGATCTATCTTACAGTAACAAATGACTTTTAGTTTAGGTGTTATAATGGTCTGTGTGGAGATTACATGTTGGACGTTTCTCTGAGAGAAACGCTTTATTGTGACACTACAAAAAACAATGTATTTTGTGTCTTTTTATGGCATTCAAAGGCCAAATCACACAATTAGCCGAAATCCACCTGAGCTGTTTTTCAGGCAGTTGCATTGTATTCTTCTTCCTGTTAGGATCTAGATGGATGGGGAGGCTGCGTCACCCCACTTTTGCCTCGCTATAACATTGCTTTTGTATACATTTGAATATCTGCCACTTTGGGCGCTGCATTAGCTTTTAGCGGGTTTGTATGCTGTGCCGATAATTTGCATATTGTGGACAAAACCCCTTTTTTATGGTCTTCCAAACAAATTGCGCTTGACTCTAATTATGCCAGAGTGAGGAGGTGGACGACATGAAAGAAAGACTTTGAAAAGAAGGTAAAATCAAATGTAATTAGACCAGCAGACAAGCAACAGAGAAAATGGGCAAGAGAGAACGAGAACACTTTTCTCTATTAGTATGGCAGAGAAATTATTTGTAAATGTTGCCGTGAAAGTCTACTTGATTTCTGGGCTGCAGACTTGCACAAAAAGTTCAGGCACTCCTGTTGAAATGACATTTTGTTGATTCGCTAAATGGAAAAGCTGCACAATCTCCGTAGGAAATGAACAACAGCTTTCTGAACAAGTTCGGACGCACAAGTAAACCATGGAAACCTATGCAGAATAGATATCAAATAAATACAGTGGGGCTCGAAAGTTTGTGAGCCCTTTAGAATTTTCTAGATGACTACATAAATAGGATCTTAAACATCGGATTTTCACACAAGTCCTAAGAGTAGATAAAGAGAACCAAGAAATACAGAAAATTCTAAAGGGTTCACAAACTTTCCACCACTGTATATATTTGGTTTTCCAGTAGGCGGGTCAATCCAGGGGCAGGGTTTGGTTTCTTAAATATTAGGGTTATGTCCAGATGGAGATAAGCTAGATAAACACTACATGCTTAAACACACCCTGACATGCTTATACACACCCTGACATGCTTATACACACCCTGACATGCTTATACACACCCTGACATGCTTAAACACACCCTGACATGCATTTATATTCATTGTCAAAAAAACAACAACAACAACAACACACCGAGATAGAAATGTCAGATTTCTGCATAATTTGCTGTTATGTAAATGATTGTAGGGGTGCTCTAATACGACACTGGGTATTGTCACAGGGCTTCCCCCAGTGCCCTATAAATACTCTCAGATGGTGCTTTTGGGTAGTGTACCTCTTGGTGACAGCTAGAAGGCACTCTACGATGCACTTAAACACATTTTGCCCAGTTGACAGATGTTGACAACATCGTTGGTTTGACCATGGTGTGTTTGTGATGAGTAATTCAATCCTGGCATTGCTGATGTGATGATCACATACATTTATGTTTACATTTATGTCGTTTAGCAGACGCCCTTATCCAGAGCGACTTACAATGAATCCAGTCTTACAATCCAAACAATGGTGGGTTAAGGGCCTTGCTCAGGGACCCAACCGTGGCAGAGGTGGGATTCAAAGTTCCTATCTTAAGAAAATAAGGGATGGATAAGGAAAGGATCATGTCGCATTAACTCTGTGTATCAGAGGAAATATTAGCCGTTATGCATATATCTTACGTGATTTCATTTAATTGTTATTATTTACTTACTTTTACTAATAATACAAGCTTAACTATCCCAGTTAACATCCAGGCCACCCATGGAGGACGGGTCTCTTTTTGAGTCTTGGTCCTCCCAAGGTTTCTTCCTTCTACTATCAGGGAGTTTTTCCTTGCCACTGTCAACTGTCATTGGCCTTTTAAGATGCGATAATGAGACAATGTTCAATTGTATAAATTATTCTAACTTGACTTGACAATAAAGTTAAAAGTGGGGCATATAATATATCTATTATCACATATAATCGTCATATAATTGAAGGTAATCTCAATTAACTAAAATGATGTTAATTATGTAGGACTACAGTCATTTTCCACAGTTGGTAGGCTGGGAATGGTAAAATGGGAATTGGGTGCATTGGGCTGGGCAGCTACGTTTGAACAAAAGAAACCAGGAAATGCATTAATTGAGTTTCATTTAAAAATGTAAACTTCTGACCTGTGACGGTGCTGACTAACGTTGGTGCTTTTGTCAGCTGTGTCGCTAACTCCATTTATGGCATGTTTGTTTGCAGAATGGGATGATACTTGCTGATTTCTTCACATAGTGGGGATTTAAAGCATTAATCACAATTGTTTGTCTGATAACCAATCGTCAGCTAAAATGTCATGATCCTGACAGCTGTCTTTAAAAAACAACAACAACCAATGAGGTGGGCGTGTCCAGTGTAATGAGCTGATTTATATATGACATGCTATACAGCAATTAGACTCAAGTCTCAAGGTCTCTTTGACCTTATGGTATAAATGCAAGTGGTTAAAAACCGAGATAATCCAGATTCGAGGTGCATGGAAAGGCTGCAGGAAAATAGGGTCACGGTCAGCTGCAAATATACTGCTCACAAAAATTAGGGGATATGTCATTGCGGGATATTTTGAAATGTCCCCTTATTTTTAGGAGCAGTCTGGCAGCCCTAGTGAAACGACATTTTGAAGTGAAAAGTTGTAATGAAAAGAAGACCTTGTAAGACCTTTTACAAGATTTAATTATTTAAAAAGGTTGCCAACTCTTATATGCGTATATGCCAAGTGTGAAGGTTGCTAGATTTTTACCTGCAATGTGAACATGGATGTAGAGGTGAAGGTGTGTGTCTGTGTGAGATGAGAAAGACGTGACAGTGGCTTAGTAAGAAATGACATATCTAAATACCTCAGCAAGTAATGAGAGAGAAGGCCTTATCTTTCAGGCTATGTCCCGAACGTGGCCACCATCTCGAAAGCCGCCCAAGGGCAAGTTTTTCCAATGGGAACGTGGTCATGTAGCTTATCACAGAAGATCAGAATTGTCTCAGAAATGGAGTGCACACCAATTTCACACAGCACTGTTACATCCTTCATAGCCAAATTCAGAGAAACTGAACGACAAGCCACGTAGTGATCATCTGAAAAACGCTACTGATAAAGAAACGATGGTTTTGGCAGCCTTTGTGAAAAGTCCACAATGCAGCACGGGACATGTCCTATGACTTTTGACTCACCCTGTATTATCTAATGCCTAAAAGCCCAAACTGAGCAAGCCTAGGGTGACAGTGACAAGCTTCCTAAATTTTGTAAGGAAGAAACCTTGGGAGGACCAAGACTCAAAAGGGATCAAACCTCTACGCTGCTTAGACATTTATTATTATTTTTTATGTAAATAAATGAAATAACCCGAAAATAAATAAAACAGAAGCTAAACTAAATGCTAACAGAGAGGATATATATATATATAAATAATTGATTATATTAAGAATAAATATGTAATATTGTATTCTCCATAATATTTCCACTTTTCAGTAGACTTATTATTATATTATCTTTTATAGAAATTACTCTTTTACATCTAGGCTGTTCAGAGAGGTTTGAGTCTCGGTATGGAGTTTTTTCTTGCCACTGTCGCCTTAGGCTAGCTCAGGTGAGGCTGTGGACCTAGAGATTATTCAATCTGCTTTGCAACAATGTTCTGTTGTAAAAAGTGCAACAGAAATAAATCTGTCTTTGAGAAGAGGAACCTGAAGTTTCCTCCCATTCTTGATGGCTGATACGTGCATTTAACGTCCTCATCACAGTCTGTAAACAGGTCTTTCCCGAAGTGGTCGTTGATCAAACATTGCCGTAGTTATGTGGTGTTTTAGGCTACTTAAATGTAAACACCAAGGGTAAAACAAAAAAAACCCCTCTCTAATCCAAATGTAAGCTAACAAGCAAGCCAATAAAGTATTTGCACACACACACACACACACACACACACACAGCCTGTGGTTCCACAGCATTGATTGGTCTGATTGATTGGTATTAATATTGTATGATGTTATGAACTGAACTGCTGCTACACGATTGCCTGATTAGATCATTCCATGAATTCATGGGTGGTTGTAATCAAGTCCATGACTGTATATATAGAAAGATTTTATTTTTTTCATTTAAGAAAGACATGACTGAAGTAATTAAACCCAGTAACTCTACAGTAGTGGACGCTGTTACACGTCGACGCTTTAAGCCTTAATTCTCGTGTTCAGCTTCGGTTAACGTTCATGTACAAACGACTTTTTTTCCCCCCAAATCCCCCCTTAATTACACAAATAGAAGATAGTTTTAACAAATGCCCTGTGCAGGCAGAGCAGAACCGAGCCAGTCTCTGGCGTAAGAAAATCCTCACTAATCGTCTTTAATCGGCACGAATCCGCATGCTGTCAAAAAGCCGTGATCAAACAAGGTGTCAGATATTCTTTACACACACACACACACACACACACACACACACACACACAGTCATTAGAAAGGAGCCAGGGAGCAGTGGCACATGGGTGCAAAAAAGTACAATTAAGACAATTTAAATGCAAAGTGAGTCGTCAGATTGTATTTATTCTAAATGATACCCAGTACCCAGTCTTCATAGTGCATAACATTAGCAACCCTGACTACTGATTATTTACACAAAGCAAATTAAGCTCCGTTATTATATGCAATTTCACATTATTTTGGATCGTTATTTTTGTACTTTATAGATCTAGTCATTTTTAACCTTAGAATGTGACATTGTGGTGGCTTAGGAGTTAACGTATTGGGCTGTGAACCGGAGAGTCCAGGGTTCAAATCCCTACCGCTGCCAAGCTGCCACTGTTATATCCTTAAGCAAGGACCATGACCCACCAAAGATTGTTTGGAATTGTAACAGTTGTGAGTCAGTCTGCAAAAGGGCGTCTGCTAAATCTAAATGCAGTTGCCATAACATTTTATATTATTCCTTTGTTCATAATGCAATAATGCAGTTATTAATGACTTAATTTTACTATTACTTTAATATACTTTTAAGCATTTACTTAATTAACATCTAAGCCACCCAAGGATGAGTCCCTTTTTGAGTCTTGGTCCTCCCAAGGTTTCTTCCTTCTACTTTCGGGGAGTTTTTCCTTTCCACTGTCACCTTGCTCAATTTAAGATAATATAAGATTGTAAAGCTGATTTGAGACAATGCTCCGTTGTAAAAAGCGCTATAGAAATCCATTTGAATTGAATTGAATAAACGTTCTAAATACTGTTATCCACATAAAACGGGTTGCCACATTCCAGTCTGCAAAATTCTCCTACTAAGTGTATAAACCTAATCTTAGAAACCATTGTAAATTGTAAATTGGCTTGCAATGATTACTCATCCATGTATAGAGTGTTTTAAAAAGGTTCTGGGTTATTTATTTTGCTTTTGTTACATCGTTGCGAAGAAGAAAACTATCAGTTTTAATATAGATGGACTTTGTAGCTGTACAATTACAGATTATAGTTTGTCAGACATGTTTCTCGACATGCTTTATAACCCTTTACGCTGTTCTATAATAAGTAAATCTGATTCACTAATACCGGCACAACACACCACCACCACATCAGTGTCACTGCAGTGCATAGAATGATCCACAACACAAATAGTACCTAATCTGTGCTGGTCCTGACCATTAGAGAACAGAATAAAGGGGACTTGCAAAGTATAGAGAAGCAGCTGTAAAACTGATCAAATAGACAATGGATTTAGAATCAAGGCAGTGTACCTAATAAAGTGACTTAATTTGTAGACAGCTAATGATAGAAACAGATGATTTTTGTATTGCTTTGTGTTATTATCAAGGCCTTTTTTTTCCGCCCAAAGCAAACATTTGTATCTTTACTTTTAAATTTTTGAAAGGTCAGTGTGAGTCAGTCAATAAAATACAGATTTTCTTTTTTGTTGCTGTGTTTTTTTTTTTTTTAACCTGAGCACTGATTCTTGTTTTGCTCTCGCACTTGTCGTTGCGGTGTGAATCTAGAGCCGCGTGATAGATGAGGTGAAAAATGCGATAGACGTGATACTTCCATTTCTGGCTCAGGTTTGACAAGTTCAGTCTCTCAGGATTGTCGGAGAAAGTTTTAGTTTTGTCTAAAATGAACGGTGCGTCCATTGACAAACAGCTAATACTAGACTAAATTGTTTTTTAAAGGGTTTTTTAAACTTGTCTATTAGTGAATTCATGTTTCTACCCCAGTTGTAGCTTCCTTACCTTGCCGACGTACAGAGGATCGTCTCCCGTGTACTCCTCCAGCACAAAGAACTGGTTCCACACCCAGTTCCTCTTCTGTCTGTGAAACATTGCGTCCACCTCCTGAGGGCCGTCCGAAAGCAGGCGTAGGGGAATGGAGTTCAGAGTCATTGCCCAGCACGTCATTTCTAACTGGACAAGCACTAACATGCTGAGCATGCTCAGTCTGCTCCACACTGTACTGCTCCTATTCATTGTGTTGGCTGGATGAGAGGACCAGGTTGAAGAATATATCCAGGAGTAGATGGGTTCCTTGGGAACGTAATGGAGAAGGATGGAACAAGAAGATGAAGAGCCGCCTCTGAAAGAGACAGATGGGTTCTGAGTTATATCTGCACCTTGGACACTCAAAGGAGGATGAGCAGGATCTACAGGGGCTCAGACACAAGGTAGATTTGCTGAAGGTTTGATTTTTTGTCTTTTCCAAAGGTTTTGGCACCCTATATACTGGAGCATAGGGAGATGTTTTAATTGGAGTGGCAGCCAGGTGAATGTAAAAGTAAATAACCTAAACCCTGTCTGCCCAGTGGCAGTGGTACCTAAAAAGAGTCATCACTTACCTGGAACAGGTTTAATTATTATATTTTTTCAGCAAACATATACCAAATTAATACGTATACAGACAAATCAGAAAAAAATGGTACATTATAGAACGTGCTAATGAAAAACACATTATTGCTTCCATTTCTTTGCGGACCGTATGTACCAAAGATAATTCATGCTTCATTTCATTTGTTAATAAACATTCATTCCTGCATTTTTGGCCTTTAACACATTATATAAACAAGTTGGGATGGAGGAACTGAGGGAGGGTAATTGATCAAGTGTCAAGTGTCATTCATCAAGTTACATTCACAAATGCCACTTAAAACTTATACAAAAAAAGAAGCCTTACGTTAAACAAGTCCTGAAACGGCATGAATTTCTGTGAACTCTGAAGCATCTAGGATGGCCTATAACCGTGGAAACGTGTTTTCTGGTCAGATGAATCATTATTCATGGAAATGGATGCTGTATGCTTCGGACCAAAGATAAAAAAGGACCATTCAGACTGATACATTTACTTTTACAGCATTTAGCAGACACCCTTATCCAGAGCAACGTACTAGGTTACCGCAGTCTATCAGCAGCTATCAGCAGTAACTTCAAAAGGCAGGGTCTGGTAGGGTATGTGGGTGTGTTAGTGCCCTCATTTATACTTATGTGATGGCAGCATTAATGCAGAAAAATACATTCACATTTTAGAGCAACATATGTTTTGTTGACGGCGCCATCTTATACATCTTATACCCATCTTATAACAAGACAATGCAAAACCACATGCTGCACACATTGCGGAGGCATGGCTATGGGTACTGGACTGGCCTGGCTGCAGCCCTGACCTGTAACCAACAGAGAATGCGTGGAAAAGTTTGCTAGGCAGTATCAGAGCACTTTCCAGGTACCTCGGGAAGTTGTCTGCATAAAGCTCAGTGCATAAATCTAACAAAACAATGACGTTATGTTCGGACTGATCTTAACTGACTGACTGAAACATAATCCGCTTCGTAGAGAAATTAAAGCTAGGTGAGGGATACCCATGCTTAAAAAGGCAAGACTGTAGTAGATTGTTGCAGTGTAGCCTTAAAACTTACATCATGGTGAGAGTGAGTACAGCGACAAGATACAAGGTGATTATTCCGTATGAGCAAGGTCAAGCTGAAATTTTCACAATTGGCAGTGGCAGACTGGTGTTTCCACTCGCACTGTACATGCTCTTTTATATATGACGAAGCAGACGACTTGAAGTTGCACAGGTTTGAAAGTCTTCTAAATATAAAGGCATTCATTAGGACCCTGGGACAGCCATTTAGTCTGAAAAAATCTTGCAGAAACGGGCTCCTTGGAAGAGTTTAAAAAAAGTTTAGAGAAAGATTCAAAAGCCACGGCCATGGATCAGAGTCTATTTAAACAGCATAGCATGGTAGAGGTACATTGCAAATGGTTTGGTGATTTGGTCATAATTACTGATGAGGAAATGGTAGGAAAAACATGCGGCTGCAGGGAGGACATGTAAATTCCACACAGGTAGATGTCCGGGCCAGAACTGCACCACAGGGTCAGTTAAACTTCTTCTAAATTGAAAATTAGTTACACAGCTTCATAAAGGTCCTAAATAATAAAAAAAAAAATGTTTCCTGTGTGTGTTTTGGGTTCAGTATGATGACAGTGTGTTTTGTTGGTTCGTTTTGCTCAGTAAACGTTTTAATAGTTTTATGTACAAAAAGCAAAAACGAGTTCAAACGTTTCACCATCCTTGTTCATTTTTACGCCATTCTTCTCGAGCTTCGCAGTTTGTTTGCTCATGCCGCTGTACACTTGACCGCCGGATTAAAAGTGTCTCCTTTAAATATTTCAGAGGAAGCAGTCAGAAGTGTGCGTTGAAGCTCCGGGTGAACAAACAGACCCTCGGAAAGTGGAACACATTCATCTTGAGGGCAAGAGAGATGAAAAGCAGAGAGAAAACCAAAGCGACTATAAGTTATACAGAGAGGGGAAAGGAGTAGGGAGTGAAAGAGGCATCGCTGACGGAGGGTAAAAAAATTGTAACGTCACTCCAGGTGTCACGTCAGAACTGACAGGTGAGTAAAAAGGCTTGATGGCAGAACAGCAGGATTATTTCCTCTTTAACTCATCAGATGAAAACAAAAGCATTTTTGGTGATTCGCTCTCACTCGGTTGTTCCTGTTATCCGGTTGCTGCAGATTATACTCATTTGGAGCAGTCGTTAAGGGAATGGGCTGCATTCATAAATTGAATCATTACATTGCATTAATTACAATTACCATTTCAACTAATTAAAGTGCAAAGGTTTAAATCGGTCGAATCATTTGGCTATGACCTAGTTTCTCTCCAGTCATGTTCAGTGGTCCAGTGTTTGAATCAGTTCATTTGTAGGTCATGACCAAGACTTGAATCAGTGAATCATTGACTTATACCCCAAGTGCACTTCTGTCTAACACTGGAAGTGAGTGGTTGAATCTGGGAATCATTTACCCAAGATGAACAACTGCTTCCTTTATTCTCGTTCAGTCAACGATTGACTCAATGAATCAGTTCATCACAGAGCTTCGCTTCTGTCTGAGTCAGTATTTGAATTATTTGGACAAAACCGATGTAAAGGTTCACTTTTTACAGAATCACAGAATCATTCGGCCATGACAAAAATAGGGTTCTGTCCCGAAAGAGGGATTTTGCAGATGCTGGCTGAGATCTAAATCAGTGAATCATGCTGAAAAAGATTCGCCTCTGTCTCCTTTAATGAGTCAGTGACTAAATCAGTGAATCATTCAGTTTAAAGAAAGTTCTCTTTTGTCTCATTCAGCGAGTCCGTGTTTAAATCAGTAAACTGTTCATTTATTAAAGACTTGCTCTTGTCTCTTTGAGTGTCAGCCTTGAGTTCGCTCCAAGATTTGCTCCTCTCATTTTGTCCTGTTTCTTTATGGCTATCATGGTTGAAATCAGTGAATCATTTGACCAGGATTATGATTTGCTCATCATTTCAGTTTTTAAATCAGTGAAGTAAATGTTTTATAGATCAAGCATTAGTATTAGTAGATTATTACACGTTTGTGCCATTTAACAGCCGCTTTACATTTCGTGAAACATTTGTTGACATTCCCATAGTCACAATCTTTTGATGCTGCTGTAATGTAAACATTTTTACATTTCCACAAGAAAACTGCATGCAAGCGACAAGCCAACGCGTCAGACATATCGCCGGAAACACGAGTGGAACGCTACCATGTACACAGCACTCCCTCGAGAAAATGTACAATGCACTGGTTCTTCAGTTACAACGACTGGTAGAACCAAAATCACACATGAATAAACAAACCTCGCTGGCTGCACACAAGCAAGAGGGAATCAATCCACTTGTAAAAACACTTATTTCCAGTGCTGCATCACCTTTTAAACTCTTTTAAAGTGTTAAAGAGTACAAATTTTGGCAACGAAATTGACAACACAGACCTAACGTAGTTCCTGCTTATGCATATAGTTAATGCAAAATAAATCAAGATCCATGAAAATAAATTCAATTTTTTAAAAATGTAAAGAAAAAAAGTCATATTTATGGCAGTTAAAATGCACACGATTATAACTTTTTAAATTCAATTGTCTTATTTAATAAGTTATTAAAGCGAACAGACATTGATCGGATTGTTAAATGGTTAAATGGTAGGTACCTGTATGTATTATTGAATTATTAATATGAATATTATTTATTTATTGTTTCATCTAGTATCAGATGGTTTAAATTTAATTTCATTTCATTGTTTTTGTTCAGTGAGAATGGTCTGACATTTGTATGAAGAAAGAAAGGAGGGGAGTGGTTGTTATAAGGATTTGGGTTTGTATTTCCAGCAAAGATTTTAGTCTATAATTTCAATCACTTTTAGCCTCATTAACCTCACAACTCACAACAAAACCGAAAAAGCAAATGTCAGATACCAGACATTGTTTGGGTGATTGACTGCATTAAGAATCAGCAGAAAATGGTGTACGTTTCATTTTTCATTGAACCATTAAATTAATTATGATGCAATTTTATCATCCATGAGCTTCACAATTCCCACTGGTACACAGGCTCTAGAAAAACACAGGAGCCTCGGGCGAAGGAGTCTTTCTCAAATCTCATAAACGTTTCAGTGCCAAGTGCGACAACGGAACGCGGGAGCCGTGACTCATAACATGCTGCGGCTCCTCCATTAGCAATTCTAACTGAAGCTCAAAGAGTGTAACCTTGGCTGAAATGACAAAATTCCAGTCACACAGCTCCTCGGGGATCTGTGGAGAGATCTTACACATGCTTCAAATGGCCCTTTAAAACCAAATCAAACTGTTCAAACAGAATTTGGCTCGTATCCATCCTGCAGCAGGATGGCCTTGAGCCACTGAAATGTTCTGATGTTACAGGAGCTCAAATGATGTTGCAGGAAAACAGCACAAACATCCCAAACAAACAGTATATTACACAGCACGTTCCCGTGTCCCGGGGGGGGGAAGGCAACATTAGACCCTGTGTAGCTCTTGCAGTATTTATGTAATCTAACTGAGTAGGAGCTGCACCTGCTTCCACTTGTGTAATCAGTTGATCTGGGCTGGTATTACATGAAGCTTCTGCTTGTTAGGGAAAGAACAAGCAGCCACCACGTTAATAACGTTGCCCACCTCTAGTATGGCCAGGTTATGAATTCAAATCACAGGCTGCAAGAAACAAATCATTTTTGAGTAACTTCAGAAACACCAATATAAACTGGTTTTGTTGTTCTAGGTCAAAATCCTGACCTAAATGACCTCAGGTTCATTTTTATGTCTAACCTTTCTTTCTTCAAAACAACTCAAATCGTTGGGCCCAGTTCAGCCAGCAGGAACTACATTACCCATAACCCCTGAGCTAATCAAAAAACTGATTGCACCTGGGACAACACACAAGTCCAGCAATCAAGCCTGAAATGGCTGAGTATTTGTACAGTTTGTGTTTTGAAGTGTGCTGCAAAGTGAAAGAAAAAGAATCACCTTTAAAAAGAAGACAAAACAAATAGTCGGTGTTTAATTTCCTGCCTGTGGTGGAAGCATCTTTTTGTTTAGAGTTTCCACGCCCATTTAGGCTTAAACTCGCCCATGTTCACTGTAAGGGATGCAAGATGCCCTAGCAAGATCAGCATCCAGATTTGACCTTGATTGATTCGATGTGGGATATTTTCTTCACTCCTTGCATCACCCTTCAGTCACACAATCACTCATTTTCCAGTTTTATCAGTGTTTCTCTGCACTTCTCTCTACTTCACTTCCAGCTCAGCATAAAGCAGCAGCACACTCGCCCATTTTGATTAAAAAACAAAACAAAACAAACAATAATAATCTCCACTAGGAGACCATTCACATTTTCTTGTATGGGTATTTGCAAACAAATTGTAAACAAAATGTTCTGTTGCAGCTTTCCTTTTTTATTTCTGAAGAATAGCAATTAGAAGTAACGTGTACACTTATGGTCTAAATATTTTTTTAATCCTTAATCTGCTGCTATTAAAAGAAATCCAAAGTGCATCGCCCATTTCCACGCTGCCCATCGTCACATTTTTTAATCACATGCCTCGTTACACTTCTGGCCATTTCTGTAAATTAAACATTATTGATGTGTTCGGATGTGTCCATCAAACTGCCGGCATTGGGGCCTTGAGCAAGATCCTTTACTGTCCACTGATGAGACAGTTGATTGATTGTCACTTGCTATAAGTGCTGAATATTGAACTATAAATAAGTCTTTTTCAATTGGAAAGCCTATGGAGAGAAACTCATTGCCTGAGAGCGCTGCTCAAGAAAGGCCTGGCGACCTTAGAGGGATGAACTGTTTACAGTTTACGTAATCTGAATGATGCCACCTGTCTCTCCACTTAAGTTTCACTTAAAGACTTTCAGAACTAAATATAGACCAGACTGGCTGCATCGGCTCTGAACCACAGCAGATACGAATTTAAAACCCAAACAGAAAAAGGGCAAAAACTGAGGCCTTCAGGGAGTACCTTTACTGTCTCCTTCATCCAGCTTCTCGCTCTGCACCTCTTATCCTGATGAACAGTGATACAAAGCAATTCACAAAGTATTCTTCAGAGAATCCATCACTCCGAGCCGCTCAGTTTGCTAAAATCTATTCCTCTTGCAGCCATGCTGCTAAGGAACAAACTGTCTCCAGATACTTTGCGCTTCTTGAAGGGGAAATGTCTCACCCGGAGCCTCTAATCTCCATTATAAGCCTCGCTTTAGCCGGGAATTACAAGCACTTAGGTTCCTGATTAGATCGTTCCACAGTTTGGGAGATAAACTAAAAAAAAAAATGGTGAGAAGCGCCAATGGAACAGGGGTGCCAAAATACAACTTTTTTCTGAACCTGTCTCAATTATACCTGAACCTGCCTTCGGTTGACACCAACTGTACAGCAAGTTCTTAGCTGGGTGAAAATGTAATGATACGAGTCTGGTTGCCAACAGCAGATGCATTATAAAGTGAAGGAATGAAATGACTTGCCAACAGCAGATGTCATCATTCAGGTGATAAATTAAAGCAGCTTAGGGTTAAGGACTTGCGAAGCCAGACTGGAATGAGCTTCTATTTCAAAACAGGCAATCAGACAGGTGTTCAAAAAAAATCACTTTGGCTATTATAGCATTAAAAATCATTAACTCAATTTTCTACTGAACATATCTGATCAATTAAACCTATGGAGTAAATTTGGTCTGAATTTAAGAAAAACATCATACATCATCAACAAATAATTATGGAATTATGTCCATACTCCCTTAAGAAACAAAACAGCACTAAGTATTGACCTGTATTAACAGGGACTGTGGTGGCCTAGTGGTTAAAGTCCTGGACTATAGACCAGAAGGTGCAGGGTTCAAATCCCACTTTTGACACAGTTGGGGCCCTGAGCAAGGCCCTTAACCCACAAATGCTTGGATTGTAAGACTGTATTAGTTCTGGATAAGCACGTCTGCTAAATAATATAAATGTAAATGTATTAACCTATAGCATCTGCACAGCTGGATTTTAATACTTTTCTGCTTTACACAATCTCTCAAGATCATCCAGGATTCTTGTTCTACTGTCTTTCTGTTGGATTAAGATCGGGGGACTGAGATACTGATAGATTGAGTCTCTCAGTCTTTAAATTAGGAGCTGATGATTCATCTCTTCATACAAGACTTTTATTAGTGCTGTGTTTCTTAGTAAACACTCTGTTTTAGCTACGCCAACATAAGATAATAAGATCTAATAAGATTTTAAACATATGTAGATGATTAATATGAGGAAATGGTGTCTTGTGGGGACTAGGAGGAAAGAGTGTATCCTAATAGAAATGTTCAGCTTAAGACCGAATGGTTTATGTTTGTTTTACTACGTCTTAGTCTTTTGACAAACAAGAATCTCGGCGCCATTACCGACTGACCTAAGCTTTAACACTGACATTCGGAAAGAATGAAACAAAGTTCCCCTAGACATGGTAGTTCATGCTTCTATGGCCTTTACATTTGATTACTGTAATTTCCTCTATTTTGAGGCCGTGCTTTCTATTAACAAGCTCCAATTAAACCAAGACTAAACCCAAGGTCCAGAACTGAAAGGTCAGAGCACATCAGTGCTGTCTTATTTAATGATGACGTAATTCTTTTGACATACAAATGTTTTACAGTTGGCCGCAGGAAAATGGGCTTCCCAACTTGGAGACTTGGATTCTCACAATGGTTCTTCCGCTTTGCTCCATCTCCAGGAAATTTTCCTCCATACGGTGACCTGTAAGTCACATTGGAGCTGATTAAAGGTCTTGCTTGGCTCTACGCTGCTGCCCCATTTGACTTTATGTCGCCCCACTATAGGTGGGAGAGCATTAATTTGGCAGTAGCGCCTGCTACAAGCTGAGGTACAGGAACTTGGAACTGTCGTTTTTATTTAAAATATGCTGTGTAGATACTTTTTGGTATTCGATTTCCATATGTATTTCAAATCATATGTTAATTAATGGCTTAACGTTCTTTAGTTTAAAGCTTATCTTGGGTCTGACACCACTATTGGTCCTATAGACTCTATCTTTTTAAATCTTTTTTACTCTTTCTCTCTCTCTCTTAGTTTTCTAAAACGTCTCTTCTGCTTTCTTTCTCAGGCTTCTCTATAGCATTCATTAGCATGTATTGCTTTCTTGCTTTCTTTTCTAATCTCTCGCCCACAAAGACACACAATACCCTAGAGCTACCCTTCTACAAAAGGTTCAGCAGTGAACAATTGCATCTTTTATACTCTGCCCTACAGGTGTAAGACGCCGGGGCTGATTAGCCCATGAGGCATTCTGGGAGATGTAGTTTCAATAAGCATGACACGTTAGCTTGCAATGCAGCCCTCAGTGAGGAGTTGGCTTGGAATGTGTGCTTAGACCCCTTCAATTTAAAGAAGTATCTACCCCAATTGATGTCAGATGTCCGTGAAACTGACAGATATCAGTATCGTGACGAAAATTTCATTATATTAGTTGAAAGTTGAACCAAATGGCCATACTGTATACTCTACTCTCAAGTCAATATATTCTATTCTACTCTCATTTAATTTAGAAACAACCCTTTGAATTAAAGGGATCATACTCAGATTCATATTTAATGGTTCGTCCTATATTTATCTCACTCTCCTGAGTGAGTGATCAGTTCGTGTTCGGAGCAGATTGCCCAAACGTCTGGCTGATGAAGCCTCATTAGCTCCGTCCCTCCATCCCTCCATCTGCGACGACCCCCTTGACGTGGTCTGGCCGATCCAAAGCTCACCTCCTGCTGGGAGCAGAGTGCTGCAGTGTGTAGATATAGGCTTTCAGGCATCAAGCACAGCACGGCAAGGACTGGTGACATATGGCCTCGTTACTGCGGTCGCCTGGTGAATCTGCTCGCTGGGGAGAAGCTCCCAATGCCAGCGTGGCTCCGGGGCACTTTATGGCCTGACTGAGTTAGTTACAGGCATGGAGAGTTTCTCGAGCGCCATTCAAGGGTGGGGGGGCGTGGACATAAAAAAATAAATGGACATTTTGAGCTGATGAAAGCACAGTTTTACGAATTTAGTGCCTTCTATCAATTTAATATCATATTTTTCAATGTACAACCAAAGAGTGCATACAGAGAGACAGAAAGTCTCAAATCGAGGGCCACAAAGCAAAAGTAGTTCTCTAAAGGTCACTTACAATTTGGGAATCCATCCAAACGGTCCTTCCAAACTTAACGGACTGGTTAATGCTTCGTTTAATGATGCAGAAATGTCTCATATTTAAGTTTGTTCTTTTCAGAGTTCCTCTATAATTCAAAAGTGCAAACTTTTGCATAACAGTATTAGCCTTACTGGATATTGTGATCATTTATATCCATGGAAATTATCATCCAGTGCTTTCGATCAAATTCTGTTGGCTCATGATGTACTTTGTAAAAGCCATGGCTGTATTTTTAAAAACAATTCTACAATTTAGGCCACAGAAACACAACATCAACTGTTTAACTACAAATGTACATGTTTAAAAACATTATTAAAAAATGCACTCACTGACAAAGACCTATAACACACCAAGAAGGAGTGTTTGGGATCAAATGATATATGTAAGTTTAACTGTACAATTGAAAGCGGGCTCTAGATACCCTGTTGGGCCACCTCTACCCTGGATACACTTGCATGTTTCCTAAGCTGGTATTCTAGCTAGGAATGCCTAAGTGCTCACCACGAGTTCTTCGTCAGATCCTAAAAAGAACCTGGATTCGTGGCTACAGACAATATGGCTCCAGTCCACAGCAGTCCAGGTTTCAGACAGTTCCTTGAAATAACCATCCAGCTTCTCTCTGGTCAATGATGTGCTGCCTCGCACACATCTGTCAACTGGGCAAAAATCACTCTTCTTCAAGCGCATTGCTGACGCATATCTAGCATTCAACGTTTTCCCACCAACAGATAAACTACTCAAAAGTAGCTTTTGAGATCCTTTTATGGGGCAGTGCAGGAATCACTGGTGGCAAGACCCAGTGTTTAATCAGGCCACACCAGAACTACATGCTGAGTTTTGCAGCAATCTGACATGTCGATCTGGGCGTTTGATTTTTTTGTGCTTGAGTAAAGCATAATGTAGAATTTCAGATACAAATGAAACAGAAAAGCTCAGTGCATGTGACCTACTCTGTTTGAGAGTGAAAAGTAGACAAGCTTGTACAGAAGAAGAGCGCAAGTGTGTCTGGTTGGTAATTGATTAAGGATTCCAGTCAGACAAACACAAAGAACTGTTATATGTTACACGCTGTCTATACAGAAAGCAAATTATTTCCATGGGTGGAAAAACGACCAGTTTGCAAGTGTAACTCAGGATATACACCATTCAGCCGAATATGTGAACGAGGGGTCGACCCACAGAGGAGAAGGCAGTCCGTAGAATGAACCAACATACTCTGGTGACTCAAGATTGGAGCTTGTCTAGGGTCTGCTGCTATTAAGCCACCGCTCCGAGAAATGTTGAATTCACAGTACTTCAGCAAGACAACCTTGTCTGAGATCTATAACAGTGCTCAAGGGTTTGATCAAGAGTTGTACTCAACTGAATTCGGATTGCTGCGGTCTGCAAAAAAACACTCGTCAGTGACGGTTACAAAGTTAGATTGCGTGAACCGACCTGTGTGGTTAAAACTTTAAATCACTAGAACTGCCGGGGGAATATAAATGTCACACATGAGCTCAGTCCGGCGAAAACGGGCAAAAGAGAGACGACGGAGACCCAGATATGTAAATAAACACCAAGACAAGATAACATGGTCTCACTGAAACACACGATAAAACTTATACAGCGCACTATATTATTATTACTATGATAATGATTATGATTATTATTATTATTATTCATGGACAAAACCGTTTTCATGGCTTAATGGTCATGAAATTCAGCATGGTCGTACAGTGGCCCCTCAAAGTCCCAAATTTAACCACTAGGAAACGATGGGGAAACAGTCATGCAGGTGGTTACAGAATATTCAAATCTCACACACTCTGGGAAAAGGCACTTCTCTCTATCAGCATTATACTGGTCCTACTGACCTATATAGTATAGTATAGGAAGTGACCGCCTGGGGTCCCTGTCATCTTATGGACTGGTAATTCAGTCAGAATTCGGCCTACCTCCACGGAATCTGGCAGGCTTGGTCCCAGGGTGACCCTGGCAATGCTTTAGAGCACATGAGCCCCAGAGGCCCCTGGCAGGGCAATGATAGTAATTCAGGAAGTTGTCGAGCACAAAATGTGCCGTGATTGGTCCCAAGTGCTCCCTTGTTGCCCCTAAGGTACATGGCATGACACGTAGATCAGGTGGATGTATCCTTGTCATGTTACTGAAACAATGAAAAACATAGATATAACCTGGTGTGTATCGCTGAAAATGGCCACTGATGCAGATAGCGTGGTTAAAGAAACCAAATAAACACTCTCTGACATGATACTAGGTTGCTTGCATTGGGATCTTTGCTTTTTTCCTTTGTATTCACTTATTTTGGGCTCGTTTCCACTGACCTGCCTGTTTTCCTCGTGTGATCTCGCAACTTGGTGTGCTTGTGTGATTAGTTCTTGCTCACCTATGGACTAGAACTAGTTTACTGTTTAGAGACTTTGTGTAAGTTGTTTGTGTATGTGCATGTCCTATTGTGAGTAGTACTCATCTAACTAAAAAACTCATTCACATTCATTTGTTGGGTCTCTGTTTAATCTGCCTGATCTTCCCTTTTGTTATTAATACTGTGTGTACAGTGCATTTTTGGCTGCTGTCAAATAAAAGTATCAGGTCCATCATACCGTCCTCTTCAGTGTTACGGCTTTACTCTACACAAGTAAACTACTGTTACTCTTAACAGTAAATTACTGTATTTTTTATATTTTTTACATATCTTAATGTATA
>JAUZST010017776.1:0-32500 GCA_034779995.1 Parotocinclus haroldoi
GTGTGTGTGTGTGTGTGTGTGTGTGTGTGTGTGTGTGTGTGTGTGTGTACTATATTAACTGCAATCAAATAGATACCCAACCATAAAATAAAGAATTAAGGCTTGGATATTATTGAAAATATGTAGGCAGATCTCAAATATCTTTTTTTTAGATCTCAGATCTCCAAAATATTTCTGATCTATAGGCTCTGGTGAGGAATACAAACAGATACATCTACATATCCATTCATGTATTAATATTTATATAGTCATACATTGTTGGCCTTTCTAGATATCACCAAATGTGCCAAAAACCACTGATGGGTAGGAACATTTACCCCATTAAATTTACTCAACTAACTAACTTTTTGGAAAATGTGTACATTATAAATATAAAAATATCTTTTTGTACTTTTACTCTATTATTTAACTAAATTAGTAAAGAAAATTCTGTACTTATATCTATTGTGTTTAAGTTACATTTACTAGTAAAATATTGTCCAAATTTTCCACCTCTGCCAGGGGCCCAATGCAATGACTGGGCTTTTGGTGCCAGGAAGCATGAATTTATGCTTCTTAGCAAGTGTGTCGTTAACCCATATACCCATACGCACACCCCATAAACAACAGTCCACACCTCATAAGAAGTGGGATACAAATCAGGGAAGTTCAGCATTATAAATCATGGTCTGAGTTTGTAGCCCGCCTCTTGGAAGGTGAAAGTTGTTTGTTACACACTTGCATTCGATGTTGCTTAGAAGCATAAAATCCAAAGATGTTCCTGTCCAGAGGTTTTGTGGGTGGCATTTTTATTTACTCACAAAGGCCAGCAATATGTAGATGAGAATATCTTTGTATGTATGTATTCTTTGTCAGAGATTCCCCAGTCTCCCATGCAGGAATTTGGGCCTGACACAGAAAAGGACCCATTATAGTTATTTTTGCCCAAGCATTTGCACAGATATCATTTTTTCTAATATACTTTATTCAGCAAATAAGAAAATAGTAAAGTATTATATTTTTCTTTGTTGTGTAAAAGGTTGTGTAAAATTGTGTACAAATAATTAAATAAAACCAAGGTATTACTTAATTATGTCTTCTCTCCCACCTT
This sequence comes from Parotocinclus haroldoi, assembly GCA_034779995.1. Lineage (NCBI taxonomy): Eukaryota > Metazoa > Chordata > Actinopteri > Siluriformes > Loricariidae > Parotocinclus > Parotocinclus haroldoi. Next base: position 1,091 of record JAUZST010017776.1, read on the forward strand.
CATGTCTTAGGCACAGATGGCTCTTCAGATAGATACTTTATTAAATCCATTACAATCAATTTCTTTGTTATAGCAGCTTTCTTTAGACTAACAATCCACCATACCCTATATCCAACATTGTAAAACAACTGTTAAAATGAATTTAAAAATGACTAAAAGTTTTAAGAATGCCTATATATATTTAAACAGAATAATACATGCATGTATAGCATTCAGTATTTATGGATAATTGTGTAGTCTGACGACTGCTGTTAGCAAAGCCTTTTTGAAAAGCTCAGTCCTGTACCTTGGAAGGATCAGCTGATGACTGAAAGTACTCTGTTGAAGCACCTCCATGGCATGAAGTGAGAGAGAATGATATTGAGTTCAGTTTTGATAGCTTACTCACCTTAGTTACCTGCTGCATTGAGCACCATTCAGACACAATGATGGAGTTCACATTCTTCATCAGTTTCTGCCTCCTGATTGAGAGCCCACCACCCTGAAGATAAAAAGCACTGGCCACCACAGTCTGATAGAAAGTGCATGGGCATTACTTATGTTAAAAGTTATGAGCCTTCTTAAAAGGTACGGTCTGCTTTAAGACTTTATACAGTGTATTGATGTAGCTGGACCAGTCCTGCTTGTTTTCTAGGTGAACTCCAAGGCATCTGTAGCAGGGAACAAGTTCCACCTCTGTTTCCTGTATGGTAGCCAGATTTGCAGGCCTCTGCTGACTCCACTTGCATCCGTACCACATAGGCTCCAATCAGCCCTGTTTGGAATTAATTAATGGCATATGAAGAAGTCAACTAACATAATCCTCACAGTAGCAGCAGCAACAACATGTGGATGACATCTGTATAAGAGCATCATCCACACCGTTGTATGGCTGGTATGCAACTGTAGAATATCTACACATGTAGATACATACGTATTCATAAACCACGGGTCTGATGTAAAGGAGGACCGTTCAATCTAGCATCTCAATTATATATGAGGTGATGACTATAGGCCTGTAATCATTGGGGTCAGTTGGATGGCTATTTGGGGTACAGGGACAAAGCTGGATGTTTTCAGACAAAATGGCATCCTCTGTAGGTGCTGCTCAGGTGAAAATGTCACCTAGCTGATTTGAACAGATCTTCTACTACCTAAGGCAGATTCCATCAGGTTGCTTTTCTCTGCTTCAGTTGAACTAGTTTCTTCCTAAGCTGAGAAGAGTTGTTGATAATGCTATGGGTAAAATTAATAGATAGATTAATAGGATAGAGTAGAGGGCTTACTATGTGCCACAGACAGCAGACAATGTGAGTGTAATGTTCAAATCTGTTCAAAACCTATTCAGTTCATCAGCCAGTCACTATCAAGCAGCAGTCATCCCTTCCACTCCACAACTGTGATCTTAGTCTAGACTTGATGCACTCCATGCTGCAGATGCAGCTGTGTTTGTATATAAAATCATCCCTCTGATTTTTGCAACTCTATGGATTTTGATGAGTAAAAATTGTGAGTTGAAATGCATGACTCGAATGCTCTTTCCAACTGAAACGTAGGAGCACATCAGTCTCACAGTAGCTTTGGCTCAGTGCAAATCTCCACTAAAATCTTTTGTATTCCTTGTATTTTTTATATATGTATACTCAGTTCAAATAAGTCACCATGGATCCTATGGTAATACCAGGCAAACCAAAAAGTAAAACAGTGAAAAGCATAATAGCGCATAATGCATTTATAATAAACAACAGCACTTGTAATTCATCTAATTATTGGTTTTTATATTTGTCTGTGTATATATACTCATTGCCAAGATAGAACTAGATAAAAATGTTGAGTTGCTGCAAAACTAAAGCATGCAGTTATGTCTCAAAAAGAAATGTAAATGATTACAGGTATAGTCTGATTAGACACTGGATCTTGCCACAAGATTAAAGTGCCTCCCCTGCTGCCCTAAAAAAGGCTGTCATATGATACTTTTGGATAGTGTAATTCTTGATGAGAGATTGTTCACTGTTATACATGCCTCTTCTACCCATTTAAATGAATTTTGTCCAGGTGACTGACTTTGAGAAGGGAGCATCATTAGAGTACAGAAGCTTTGTTGTGAGCACTTTATTCCTGTCCTTGCAGTGGAGTGGCACACTGCCCCAGCTGCAAATGTGATGGATGTCCACATACAAATGTGCCAAAGGATACCATATGGAACTTGTTTGCTTCTATGCTCGTGTATAATATCTTATATCCAGGCTAGAGGCAGCCTAACAGGGCAACTAGAGCTTACTTTCAATTATACAGATAAACTAATCACTCTAATACTGTAATCACTTATTTTATATATTATGATTACATTTACATATATGCAGATGTGAAACAATTAATGTACTATATATAATGCCTTACACAATTTGGGCTTGACGGGATATTAGTTTTGTTTACATTATTCCTTATGAGAAAAATTCTTTTGACACTCAAAGTGCCTTCTGAAGTACCGAAGTGCCACTGTATTAGGGCAGATATAATTGTTCCATTAGGAGACAAGTATACTGTTATGAAACCCCCTGTGTCTGTGTTTGAATATTTCTACCTTCTAGAATAAGAAGAGCAAATGCATCCTGTAAAAATCTATCTAAAATCTATTAAATGAGTGTGACAACTTGATCCAATTGCATTTGTTCTTTTGGGTATTGTAACCAGTATTTGAAATGCAGGAACTCTCCCATAGCATATATACAATGGATTGACATAATTCCTGTCCAGCTGAACTTAATCATTCTTGTATTTTCCAGTAGCTTAATGACCCCAAGAAGCCAAAGTATAATGTACTTACTTTAAAAACAAAATCAGTCAACATCCAAAAGCAGCAATGTCAAAAGAAAAAAACTAACAAAGCATCAAAAGAAATAGAGAAGTCCAACAGCTGACCGCAGTCATACACGTGCCCTGGGTGTAGGTCTGCCATTGTTATCACAGCTGTTCGCATGAAAAAAAACACTGCATTTCCCACAACTAAGCTGCACTTTTGAATCTATTTGAAAGTTTCTGAGTAAACAAAAGCTCAATTACGCAAGTTCTGGCACAAGTAATGCTTAAGTAGAGCATGTAGGGTTTTGAAACATGGATACTTTGAGATCAAATGCACAGCACCTTTGCAATGATGTGAAGCATAAGGACAACAGAGAGACAATAATGGTATTGTTATTGCTGTTGTTTTTGATGCATTAGGACTCTTGCGTGGACAAGCCTCTAGAGCAACAATACGTAAACCACAGCCACTCATGCTTTTCATGCACATGCTTGTACACAAATCCACAATTAAAGGTTGTGATTCATGTAAGTCATTTACATGGTTTTGCCATACACACATATATCATATGACTCTTCCCCTTCACACCAGACATACTCTCATGCTTGATTTGTCAGGGTGCAGTTTTGGCACATGACAGTTTTTAAAAGAGATGTCTGGAAAGAAAAGAACCTGGTGCTAATTTGGAAAGTTTGTATGAATTATTTACTACCTTTTCTTTTCTTCAGTGAAAAATGACTTTTTCTAATCTTGCCATTATTCTTCTCTCTTTCATCCTTTCACTACTCACTCTGCCTGCCTTTTCTGATGGTCAGAGTAGTACAGTATTTAGTTCTAAGGAAGATTGAAAGGGTTGTGGCAGGCTGAGCTTTTAATGTCGCTACCTGAAATGTCATTCACCATATGTGGACAGAGTACTCATCCATTTCCTACTGTCCACCAAACTATATCACCCCGACATGAAACTAACATTTCATAAATGTACTGGAGTTAAAAGTACACGAGTAAAAGCAAAAACTAAAACACGCTGCTCACAAAAATTTAGGAATATTTCAAAATGAGTACAAAGCATTAAAAGGAGCATTTTGGGTTTTTTTTATTAAACACGAACATCAGAAAAGTGCATGACAAGTCAAAGAAAGTTGTTCTATAAAAAGTTGTTTTCCACGTGAAAGTGGACAGCCTGCAGTTTCCCAGCTCTTGCAATGCCTTTGCAAAATACAACATCTTGAAGCTGGTCAAACACAGACAGTAGTGGCAACACCACCTCGAATATCCCAAAGCGTGATTAGCAGACTGTGGAATTGCTTTCAAGAGACTGGAGCAGTAGGAAGAAGATTAGGGCAGGGTCACCCATCTGCCACAACAGCAAGTGAAGACCGCTAATTGACCTTAGCAGGCACTGCTTTCCTGCTGCCACTGGGCAACAGATATGCACCCAGACCATACAAAACCAGCTTCATCGTGTTGGACTGCACACCAATGGTATGCATTCCGTTATTCTGTACACCATAGAACCTTAGAAGCGCTAATGAGCATCATTATTGGACCCATGAAGAGTGGCCAACTATCTTCTTCTCTAATGAGTCACGGTTCAGATTGATGCCTGACAATCATCGTGTCCTGATCTGGCATGAACAGGGAACACGGAGAATCCACATTTCATGCGAGAAAGTCAACAACAAGCTTCGGGAAGCATGAAGCGAATGTATGAACTGTCCTTCACATTCTCCAGGCCTGAATACCACTGAACATGTTTGGGATGTACTGGGAAAACGTCTGGCAAACCGTCCAATACCTCCCACTGCACTTCTTGAGCTGGAAGTTGCCCTCGAGCAAGAGTGGCAGAGGATCCCACAAGAACTACTGGACAATCTGATCCTGTACATGTCCCATATCTGTCAGTGTGTTTCGGAAATCTTGGGTAACCATACACCCAAGTGCATAAACCGACTGAACAGTCAATGTGTGGCACTCTCGTGCAGTTTAACATGCTTCTGTTCACCCTGATAAATATGTTATTTACTACTCAATCATGATAAATGAGTTTCTGATTTGCGACTTGAATTTTCATTTGCTTTTCCGATGATCCTGTTTAATGAACTAAAATCAAATGCTTACTTTTTATCACTTCACATTCATTTTGAAATATTCCCTAATGTTTGTGAACAGTGCAATGGAAATACTCGAGTAACATATGTTTACCTGAAAATGCCACTTAAGAACAGTAACTGACTAAATGTACTTTCTTACTGTACACTACTGGTAGGTAGCATGTGGTTTGGTGATTGAACACCTAAGATAAAGGGTTTCACATTCGAAATTCAGTGCACTTAATACAAGGACTGCTCGTTTTGTGATGGCCCAACTAACAATATTTGATAGATAGACTTTAGATAGATAGACTGATGAGACTCAAGTAATAAAAATAAAGATACATTCAGAAGAAACCATACTCTGAATTTAGAATTAGCTCAAGTGATATGCAAAACTCCAAATCAGAAAAAGTCTAGACAGTATGGAAAATGAATATAAAAACAGACAATGTTTCTTACATTTAGTTTTACTTGTATTTAATTGCAAATAGTATGCATTGCAACTTTATTTCATTTGTTAATATACATCCATTCCCTCATTTCAGAAAAAGTTACGAGGAAGTCTCTAGCAGTTACGGCGAGTAACGAATTTAAAAAGCTAAATAATTAAAGGTGATTTGGTACAAAACCATCATCCAGGAAGTTTTTAATGAACAGAGATGACCAGATGATCTACAGTTTGTCAACAAATGTGCGAAAAAAAATATTGAAACGTTCCCCAAATAAAGATTGCAAGGGATGCTGTCTGTGTTCTCTGGACGAAAGACAAAAAGAACCAGCCATCAAGTAGTCAGCAACAAGTCCACAAGACAGGGGCTGTCATGGTATGGGGTTGTGTCAGTGCCAAGGTCATTTACACTTCTGTGATGGCAGCATTAATGCAGAAAAGTTTAAATCTTTGAGCAGCATGTGATAACTTTAAGACATCATCTTTTTCAAGGACATCCTTGAATTTTTCAACAAGACAATGCAAAAATGCAAAGCCATGTGCTGCACACATTAAAAAAGCATGGCTGTGGAAAAAGGGGGTACGGGTACCTGACCTGTCCCCAGTAGAGAATGCATTAAGAATTTGCAAACGGAAAATGCAACAACAACCACATGCTATTCCACATGCTGTTCCACATATTTAGATGTGTTTGCAGGAATTATGGCATCTTAAAGGAATTAATGCTCCTTTAAAACCTTAATGTTCTACTGTGTTCATTAATGCTGCAATCAAAGAACTGAAAAATGAATTTTGCCAAGGGCACTGACACAGCCCCATACCATACCACAGACCCTGGCCTTTAGACTTGTTGCTGATAACAGTCTGGATGTCCTCTTTGTCTTTGGTCTGGAGCACACAGCCTGCATTTCTACAAAAAATACTCATTTGTCTAACAACAACAGACATTTCCACAGTGTGATGGTCCAAATTGTATGCGCCATTTGCGAGTGTAACTTTGTATTATCAAAGTTATCCCTTGCCCATGTGGTTATATCAGCTATTGTTAGGTGGCAGCTCTCTTTTCTTAGTCAAGTAACTTGCCTACGTTCAAGATATAAGCATTTGGTGGTGCCAGGGACCTCCTAATTGGCCCTCCTGGCATGGCATCTGTGTATTGTTTATTGTACTGTGTACAGGCAATGGCTTTACCCATATACTTTATTCAACCATCTCATGTGTCTCATGGCCCACATATACTACTCCCTGTGTGTGATTGTGATAGCTTTCCACACACCGCATTATATTTCTCATTTGAACTTTTGATGTACAATTTGAATACCAATCATTATAGCTAGAGCTGTTGGTTTTATTAGATTTTTATGGTATTATGGTAATATAATCAAATGTGTAACTTGACAGTTCTGTATAAGTTCTTCATTTTAAAGCCATATATTGCAGCTCTTACATATGTCATATTTGTATTGTTAAGAGCAGAAAACTCGAACCTCACCCCAACCTCAAACTCTCACAGTTTTAATTGGATGAGGTTTTGATTCCACTAGAAGACTTCACGTAAAACATGAGTATGCCATACCTCACTCAGCCCTAAGCCTGCTCTGATTTGATGCTAAATTTACATTGTAATTATGCAGGATTTTAGCATCTGTACACGCACAATATTTAGGTACACAGTACAAAGTCTGTGGTAGAGCTCTTATTACATTACATCAAACCTGTAATATACATATATTTAAGAGTGATTGTACAGTAAAATATAGTTGATTGTATGTTTGCTATGATAACCTAACCATCTTTTTAATCTACGTGTACAAATCCTAGACCTAAATACTTTAAATTGTTTGCATGTGTGCACTTTTCTCCACACACAGCTGTATATGTAATTGTGTAAAAGTCTCAGCCCAGATTAGAGGGCTCAGGACATTTATCCCCATCCTCTAGTAATTAAGAGTGAGAATGAGAATAGAATAGATAGTGGAATAACATACTGATTTCAGTAGGAAGATAGAAAAAGCCCACACCCAAAGAGATTTTTGTATACATTTAATAACAGAGAGCAAGCATGCAGTATATTTGAATGCATGGTGGGAGGGAACAGCTAAAAGGCCAGGACAAATAGGGGAACAGAGCTGAATTTAGCTTTGTGGTTTACTGCACTGGGCTAGAACACATACACACACACACAAACTCACACATTTCTTTTTTCATTGACATATGTTTTTTTCTTTACATTGGCATATGTTTACTGCAGCTAATTAATTCTACACCTAACTTTAGCCTCAGTAACCTAAATCAATTGTCTATCTTTCTATCTTTTTTCTCCAAATGAAAGTTTTCCAAAAAGGCTGTTTAAAACTGTAAAAGGCTGTTTAAAACAGCTATATCTAGCTGGTTAAATACAGTATCATTCACATATGTGTTACAGTGGCAAAGAGTAACCTCAACCTTATTCTGGATACCCAGGAGGATTATTTATTGTTTTGTTCTTTTAGTTTCAAAAAAACTGATCACACACACACAAACACTTAGATTGATAGTATGAAGGCATGCAGGGGACTGCATAATAAAAATATGCGATAGTCTGGAGAACAAATGTGACTGCTCAGGGTTACGGCACTGTCAAATGAATCACAAACCAGCAGGATTCTTTGTAAGTGTGTGTGTGTGTGTTTTCATGTTCTTAGAGAAATTCTTTTTAGGGTTTAACTTAAGGTTTAATGTCTATTTGTTTAGTTTTATTTTATTGATTTCAATATTTATCTTTATAGAGGAATACATAAATGCTGTGCACGTTGTTGCACTGGCCAGAATGTTTTAATTTATCATAGCTTGTGTGCAAGTAGAATACTTACTGACTCAATGTAAAACTATTCAAAATAAATATATATATGTATTTTATGTTTGCCTTTTAGGGAAAATGTCAACAGAAATTAGTTCACATTAAGCATTCATTTTCAAAGAAAGTGTATTTGAACCTGGATAGGACAGATGGTAAAAGATGCACACGCTGAAGAAAACCAGAAAAGCTTATTGTGCAGTGGTTGCTGCTGTTCCCTGTTTTTAAGAAAAAAAGAAACTCAGACATACAATCAGATTAAAACATCTGTGCATGCTGAAACAGATACACATTGAGCACAGCAGCAACATTCTGGCTTTCCATCTGTGGGAGTCAAAAACAGAGTTTGTCACAAATGGAAGCTATTTACACTTTAGATAAGACACATATACACAATACATAAACACATAATCTAAATGGTATAACTATTTGAGTGAAAGGATTCATGAAAATATTATATTCATGATTCATTATAATATTTATAAACAGATCTGATAATACATGCTATCTCAGCATGATTTTACAAAGTTTAATATCAGTTGCATGGCATTTTCTGTCTTTAACTGAAAACACTGTAACTTGTCTATATAAATGCTCAGTGGGATTTCAGTCTGGTGGAGAAAAACTCCAGTTTGGAGAAAACTCCAGGACAGTCAGGTTAAATTAGTCTTATTTGGTCATCAAATAGTTGTTGCAAAGCTATGAGATGTGTATTGTGTAAAAGGAAAACATGACACATGATATATATATATATATATATATATATATAGTGAGGGAAAAAAAATCTTGAGATACATGACCCCATCCGTCCTCTCTTGAATGCAGTGCAGTCGTCCTGTCCGCTTTGCAGAAAAGAACCTCCAGTAGTATGATGTTTCAACCCCCATGCTTGAAGGTTGGGACAAGAACCATCCTTCTTTTTCTTCCAAATGTGGTGAGTGTAGTTCATACCAAAAGTCTCTATTTTGGTTTGATCTGACCACATGACCTTCTCTTATGCCTCCTCTGGATCATCCAGATGGTCATTGGTGAACTTAAAACGGGCCTGGACATTTGCTAGTGTGAGCAGGGGAACCTTGCGTGTCCTGCAGGTTTTTATTAGGATTTATTTTATGGAAATTATGGAAATTTACAATAATTACATTACATTACATTAATTAGTGTGCTGACTGTATATATATTAGGTACCATTAGGTACCACATGAAGTGTGCAGGAAACGTATTAAAAACCTGATAGAGGACTAAAGGTCAGTGAAAAAGTCTCAGCTTTGGAGTTATAAGAGCCTCAAAACCATGATGATGACTGCTACCTTCAGCATGGTAATTATTACAGGAATGAACACAAAGACAGAATCTTCCATCCAGTAAATCTCTCCTCACCTATAAGTCCAGTTGTTCACTGCAAATTCCCTGTACCTATCTTCAGTACTTTCAGTAAGTACAGAGGACAATTAATTTTGTCATTTCAGTTTCTCAAAAACACTCACACAATGAATTGATCGTGGCCTCAAAAGTTTCTGCCAGAATGTGCCAGCCATTCACTCAAACTGCGCTGAATGAATTGTTACACGATCTTGATCTGTTGAAATCTTCAGCAGTGTTACTGGGTTCAAGGCTAAAGGAAAAGAACCTGTTGGCTTCCAGTATAACTATGTAACGTAACAGAGAGAAAGATTTTATTATATACTTCAGCATGGTAATACATGCTCATTACATATACATGACTTATTAAATCAATCAATGTAAGTGATGAATGGAGGCTTTTAATTGACAGAATAAAAACAGAAGTCTAAAGTATGTGTTACTTTACTGGGGCAGTTAATTAGCTTCCATTCTTATTGCTCGTTTTTGTAAATATGAAATAAACTTATGAATCCCTGAGAACAATTCACCCATTGCATATAAAATTGAGACTCATGAAACAGTTAATTAGGTTTTGGATCAAGATGGTGAGTGCTTTAAGTACCTGTGTAGCAAATATCGTGCTCTTTCACATGAGAAGTTAAACGCTGCTATATTTGATAACCCATAAATTAGGCTTCTAATCAAAGACAGAGAATTCCTCAATACCAGAAAACCATAGAAAAGTGATTACAGACTTTGTTGGCATCTTCAGGGGCGGAAATGATTACATTTTAGTTCAAAATGTTTGGATTGCTTTTCAAAGACTGAATGCAAACATGAGTGCCAAACTGCATTTCTACAATATCCACCTGAACTACTTCCTCTCAAATTTTGGAGCTAGGACCAGACATCAAGACCATGGAACATAGATATCAAAGGCAGATGAAACACAAACATCATGGCAGACGACTGCTGGTGTTTGCAGTGTGACAAGCCTGCAAATTTCCAAAGCAACCAAAAAGAGAAAATCTCCCCCTAACAATTACATTTAAAACTATTTCTTTCTTTGTTACACAATAGATTAGTGCTAATGCTAATTCAAAACTCCTTTTTAACGTATTATTATTATCTTATTATTGGAATCAGTACCTTTGATTTGGAAAAATTAAAAGGTCAGCAGAAAACGTTTTTTGGTTTTTTTTGGTTTTGTTTTTTTCCAAATGTAGACAGTAATGCACTGTTACAATCCTATGTTTTGGAACGCCATAACACACATGAGGATGAGCATGGACCTCACACCATTGTTTGAAGAAAGAAAAAAAATGCAGTGGTAGACAGTATTATAAACAACAAAGAAGATCAGCCAGATTCAAAAAGTGATTTTGACTGGCACATATGAATGTGACTTACAGAAAAGCAGGCAGGAAGCCCAGCTCCCCTTTAAGATGACATTCATATTGCATATGCTTTGTCCTTAGTTTCAGACACTCCCGCAGTAGCTACATAAATTTTAGTTACCTTTATGACCTCTCCTGCCTCATATATTCTTTCCAGATCAATTTTAATGACGAAAATAATCTTAGGAGGGTGCCTAGAGAAAAAGACATGAGGCAGGCTGTTTATAAAGGTTTAAATATTTGTGCACCATTAACCCAGTTCTATGCTTTCTGCTTGTTATGAGATACCAACTATGTAAATCACAAGTAATCAACATTGATGACCAATGGAAAAGCACTAAAGTTTTAGTCAAAATGTAAATAAGCTTGTGTGTTAAATATTTTGAATTTTATTATATGCACACACATATAAGGGTAAGTCAAAAGTCTCAGGACAAATTGCATCAGATGTCCACTATGTGGCTTGTCGTCCACAGTCCCAGTTTCTCGGAATTTGGGTATGAGGACTGCAACAGTGCTGTGTGATATTAGTGGTATTTCTGGGTGTCAGATGTTGAAGTTTGTGCCTATGATATGTCAGCTGAGTTTGTCAGTTCCATCTTCAGTTAACTGTGATGAACAACAAAAGTTAGGAAATTAATGTGTTGATAACTTCTGAACCACAAGAGATATTTCATCTGGTTGTGGCAATTGATTTCCAAGACAATTCTGGTTTCTTTGATATGCTACATGATCATCTTCCCATTTAAAAAACTTGCCCATGATCCAATATGGCGGCTTTCAATAAGGTGACCATGTTCCGAACATAGCCCAAAGGATAGCCTAAAAATTATTTAATTCCATCAGCTACAATTCTGTTACTACAAAATATAGCAACACAGAGTATCACTATGTTTACAAGGAGAGACTTCTGATACAAAGTGTGGTGTAGTGGTGTCAGATGTAGTGTCTACAGTTGTATAAATTTGGGAGAGCTTAGCTTTGGTACATGCACAAATATTTTAACACTAGGGACTTATGCAGTCTTACTGGGCTATATTGTTGGCTGATATATGCAGCACAGACTGCATGCAGATTCTTCAAAAGCCTGATCCCACACTGAGAGAGAGATGGGCAGATGACCTTTGCATTTCCGATATGGATAAGAGAAGGATCAGTGGACAACTGGTGGCTGTCCATCACTGAAGATGGGCTTTTCCCAGCTGTGTGTGCATTATATCTGCTGGAGCCTTCCTGGCCATGCCATCAATGATAATGAAATCATCGAGAAACAGATGGGCTAGGGGTTGGGGGGGAGGGGTTGTGTGATGGGTGCTGGGCTGCTCAGAGGAGCATGGCAAGACAGAATTAAGAAACTGCTGACATGTTCACTATTGCTGAGAAGTACCTTCTATCAAATGCAACTACTACGACATGTGCAGCAGTATTCGTTTTATCTTCCGTCATCAATACATGTCATGTTTCCTATGTTTCTCCTTTATCTTTACTCCTACCACCCCTGCATTAACAACCAGGTACCCCCATTGCTTAGCATGCACACTCTTTTAAATATATTTCAAAGTTGCAGATCTCCAGGCACAGACAACAGCTGAGCAGTCAGAAAATGTTGGGCAGCGATGTTAAACAGAGATGAGCAGATGCCTCAGGAGAACACTCTACAGAGCTCACAGAAACAGAGAGAAGAGGAATAATTTATTTATTTATTATTTATTTATAGTTATGATGGATCTGTCAGAGCACATGACCCTGGCTTTTGACTTGTTCCTGGTAAAGTCTGGATGGTGGTTTTTGTCTTTGGTCCGGAGCTCACTGCATCCATTTCTCCCGAAAACAGTAACTGTATTTCTGATTTGTTTGATCACAATACACAGTTTCTACTGTGTGATGGTACATCCCAGACGCATCCAAACCCAGAGAAGTTAAGACTTCTGGAAACAGTTAAATTGCGGCTTTTTATTGCATAGTAAAGTGACACTTATATATGTATCTCTGTATTGTAGTGCATGACAGGTTTGCCAGAGTAATCCCAAAGTAATCCATTGCCCATGTTTTTAGATCAGTTCTGCCATCTGAGGGATCAAAAACCACACAGAAATTCCTCCAGATTCCTTAAATCATTTAATATAATGCACGGTAGAAGAAGAAATATGCAAATCCCATCCAATCCTTTCTGTAAGAATAATTGTCTCACATCTATTGACAATGGAGATCCTCTGCCTATCTTTGCTGCTTAAAGACTATATGAATCTTCTGTAAATTCCTCTTATCATCTAATTCTAATCAGGTTCGCCATTTATTTATTATCTGTAGTTCTTTAGTTTAGTGCATTTAGTATTTCCTCAAGTCCCTGTTTCTTTTGTTTAGCCTTCTAGTCCTGAGTATTCTCTCTGGTCCCCTTGTTGTGTGTATTGTACATTAGTTTAGCACATTGCCTTGTGCTTCAAACATCTTACATTATGCCTATTTTTAATAAACACTTTAAACTTGCACTTATGTCAATCTATGTTTAATTTTCCTTGCACCTGAGTACCTGTGTTACAACAAGGTAATTCATTATTATGTGTAAATATTATATAATTTCACTGTGCGCTGTCTGATGAGAGGTCTATGGGGAAAAAGGCAAATTAACACCTTTTAGCTTCCAGAATCTTTTGGCATGTAGAGACTTGCATTCCTTACTCTTTCTAGCAGTCAGCTATAGTATTAACAGAAATGAAAGATCACTAAATCAGTAGTAGTGTCTGAAATGTGATTAACTCCTCCCTCCAACATCATTCAAACAATTCAACATCAGTTCGGCAGACATCAATTATCATTAAACGCGGTTACCTTGGTGAGTCTTTTACTGTAACCAATGATATACAACTCCAAATGAGAAAAACTTGGCACAGTATACAAAATGCATTTACAAAAAACACATACTGTATATTTTTATATATACTTTGATTTTTTTTTGTAATTGCACAGTATGAGCTTGAGAGCCTGAGTTTAGTCAACTTCATTTAATTTGTTAATAAATATCCATTCCTGCATTTCAGGCCTGCAACACATTCCAAAAAAGTTGGGATGGTAAAACATTTACCAATTTGCAGTGTTGCCATTCCATTTCACCACATTTAAAAGACGTTTTGGCTTAGCGGATACCATGCGATTTAGTGTTTTTCAGGTGTTATTTTGTTATTAGATGTGCAACAGTACTGGGTTGTCATTGTTATTGTCATTGTCATTTCAATATTCTCCCCACATTCTTTCTTGGGGACAGGTCAGAACTACAGGCAGGCCAGTCTAGTACCTGTACCCTCTTCTTTGTCTTCGAAATGAGTGCAGCATGTGGTTTTGCATTGTCTTGTTGGAAAATATAACAAATTGAAGGCAGTATAGGCTCTAAGGCTCTAAAGGCTCTAAGATCTCATTTTACTTTTCTGCATCAATGTTGCTTTCACAGAAGTGTAAATTGCCTTTATCAAGGGCACGGACACGACCCCATAGACAGACAGTTTTTCTGCCTACTGCTAACAGTCTGGATGATCCTTTACTTTGGGGTCCAGAGCACACAGCATCCATTGCTTAGAAAAGAGTACTGGTTCATCTGACCACAATCCACATTTCCACTGTGTGATGGTCCATCCTGGATGCCTTTAAGCAGAGAGAAGCCAACACCACTTATGGATATGGTTTACAAGGGGCTTGTTTTTTACACAGAAGAGTTTTCAGTAGCATTTGTGAATATAATTCTGTATTTTAGTGCTTGCTAAAGGTTTGAAAAAGTAATCCCATGTGGTGATATTTTGCACTGTAAAAGGTGAAATATGAAAATCCAATGTTTTTAAACATTTTCTTTATTTTCTTACGCATTTGTAGACAAGTTGGTGAACCTCTTTGCTTTCGTGCTATGCTGCGCTCTTTGGAGTCACAATACAGCATACTGTATACACAATGTGTATACGGTGTCTCGAAGATATTTCATGCTAACCATACACTAGAAGACTAGCCTCTAAATTGCTTTTGAGAATATTTCAAACCTGCCCATAGTAATAATCACACTAATAATAAAAAATACATTGGTAAATGTATAAACAGCATAGTCACCAACACAAGCTGTAAAATAAACAAAGAACTTCAATGATATCTTAAGATCCAATGAAGCACCACATTTAGTTAATTTATGTTTTTTCAGTGCTTGTACTTTACATATTTTAATAAGTGCAGTAGTTGATAATTTCAATTATTTTGTCACATATCTGTAGATCTACACCCCTACACTGAATTGTAAAAATCACCTTTACTGTGCTATACACATATAATTCTCTTTTTGTGCTGGAGAGAGCTCACCTGTTGGTTGTTGACAATGTTTACATGGCACGATGCAACTCTAGCAGGACTCTCATTTATTGTGAAATAGGAAATTTTATTCCGACAGTGAAGTCATAAAAGTAATTTCGAGTAAGGCAGCCTTAACTGATACAGCGATCCCCACAATCTACAGTGAGACCATAACCGAAGTCATGGAATCACTGTGAGAAAAAAGTCCTATATAGAAAAAAAAGATGCATCCCTAATTGATTATTAAACGAATCACAGTCCTCATAATAATAATCGTGAGGTCCCTATCAATTCCTACTGCTATATAATACAGAGAAAATGTTTAACTACAGTCATAACAAATACAACCTCTTCTGCTTATTAGATTACTACATTAAGACATAATAATGTATAATATAATAATATAATAATCCATACAGAGGTAAAAAGTCAACAACAGCAAATTGCTATAATGAATGAGCTATAATGAACTTAACAGATCATTTTGGAAAGCTTGACCAAACATAGTGGTATGGCAGCTAATCCATAACATCTATGAATCAACAAGGTGTTTTCCTTTTTTATATTTAACTCATTTTCCAGTGGTACATACTGTTGGTTTAATATAATACCTAGTGCAGAGTACATGACTTCACAATCACTGCACCCTTGCAAATAGTCTTCATCCTACAGTCAGGCATCATGAGCATCCACTGGGTTTAGCAAAGCATTTTACAAATCTGGCTTAAAATTAAGTCCAGCCACTCACTATAAATCCAAATAATGTGCGGGCACAAACAGCCATAAACACAGAGCAGTGCTGTTCAGGACACAAAGCAACTGTGGCCACCCACACACACACACATTCTGTCAGTGAGTTATTCTCCTACACTATGGACAAGAAACAGGTTCCATGTCAACTTACTATCCCGTAACTGCGACAGCTTTGCATGTCTCGAAATTCTGATTTGAAACTACAGGGTGAGGCAAAAGACACAGGACACATCACCTGCTGCATCATGGACTTTTCACAAAGGCTGCCAAAACCATTGTAGAGGTTTCTTCATTCATTGTTTCTTTGACGATCACTATGTGGCTTGTCGTCTGCAGTACCAGTTTCTCGGAATATGACTATTTATGTCTGCGTTCCCCAGACATCAATTCCATATTACCTGTGATGAACAGCAAAAGTTTTTAACTTTCTGTGTTGATACATTTTACAACAGATATCTGCAAATCTGATTGAGGCAATTGATTTATGAGACAATTTTCTTTGATAGGCTACATGACCACCTTCCCATTGGACACACTTGGCCTTGATCAAATATGGTGACTTTGAAGATGGAGGACATGTTCTGCACATAACCTCATTTATTACTTGCTGTATATGTCATTGTTCATTTTGTTTCTGATATAAAAGCGTGTCCTGTTACATTTGTCACATTTTTCTGTATTTTAGTTGTTTAGACTGTACAAAATCAGTCCAGCTAAAGTTACATTGGTGCTCATATGGTAGTGTATCTTTTTTGGGCTCACAACACAACTAACTGCACTCATTTGCTAATTAACCAGCATGAACTGGATGCATTAGAGGAGGAAAAGCAGCAAGCTGTTCTGAGCAGGAGTATTCCACGACCAGGCTTGAGAAACTGGGTAAAATGTTGCTTTGTTAGCTTCCATCTGTCTATCTGTGTGTAAACACAGGTGTTGTGACTGGTGCACACTAAACATAGCAGTGCATGTGCTGAAAACAAACTGAAACAAGTTGAACTGTAAATTGATTTATGATTGGTACTAACAGTACTTGGGTTCTACTTTTAAACTTTAATAAGGTTTTATCAGATAGATATCAGATTCAATAATATTATTATTATTCATATTAATCAGTTTCTAGTTTAGGTTGATTTTGATAGAGCATGATAACCTATAGCCACCCAGGAGGTGCAGCGGTCAAATACGTTAGCCCACCACTACTGTCAACAGGGTTTGAGTCCGGGCAGTGCCCTCTGGCCCAGGTTATGCGTCATATGCAGGTTCATTTGACTAAGTCTGAGGGAGTGTATGCCAGCTGGCTGACATACATAATAAAAAGTAATACAATTGCAAATTTAAAGAATAATATTTACAGAATTACCAAAAACTCCATAGGTCACTGAAAAATAGCATTTGTGAACTGTCCCTGGTCTCTCTAAACATTACACTTTTCAGTGAAAGATAATAATCTACATCCTTCGGAATCTTTTATGCATTGTTGCCACTTTTCTTTTAGTTTAGTCATGTAACCAGGTTTTTGCTCAGTTCTGTTATATTCCTACTTCTGACAGTTATAGAATATACCATAAGCCATGTGCAATAGAGAACTGTGTCATATGAATCTTCTGAAGACCGTGGGAAGATCAAACATAAGTTCTCTTGTATCATTTTCTGTTTATTTGATGATATTGTAACTATGACTGAGAAGGGCAGTTATTAAAATAAAAATATAACTTTTTTTAATGTGCTCAGTGTCTAAAGCTATTAGTATGGATACCATGCAGTTATATTTTATATTTTCCAATTCTGTGTTAAAAGTCTACTACTCATATACAGTAAATAGTATGAGTATAAAAGGCAGCATATCTGATGGTATGGGGGTGTGTTAGTGCCCATGGAATAGGTAACTTGCACATCTATGAAGGCACCATTAATGCTGGAAGGTACATACAGGTTTTGGAGTAACATATGCTGCCATTCAATTAACATCCCTGCGTATTTCAGCACGACAATGCCAATCCACATTCAACTACGTGGCTTCGTAGTAAAAGAGTGTGGGTACTAGACCGGACAATCTAGACCTGTCTTCCACTATGAAGTGCAAAATATCACAACTGAAGTTGTACATGTATTTTTATAATGAAATTCTTGCAGCCACAGCTGCCAGTATTTTAATGGAAATGTTTTTTCTTGTTATAGTGTAATTAAAATAATGTAATAATATAATTTATATTTAATAATTTATTAAATAATTTTCAATTATTTTATATTTGAATCCTGTACATATTCTTTTGAATCACCAGTTGTGGTGATACAGCGGTTAAGGTATTGGAATATGGCCAGAGGATCCAAGGTTCAAGCCCCAGTAATGGCAAGCTGCCAGTGTTTTGCAAGGCCCTTAACCAATGGCTGCTTGGATTTAATTCGGATTATATCAGTTGTACATTGCTGTCAATGAGAGCATCTTCCCAGTTAATAAATGTGCATGTACATCTCTAATACTGCCATGATTTATGTAAATGCAGGCATTTTAATCATCTTTGATGATGTGCATGGTTTTGTAAATTATTTTATGTTAATTTCATATATCATGAATTTGTACATTGTGTTTCTTGTGAAACGAGAATTTTGTGCACTTGAGCTGAAGGACATAGAGCTGAGGCATCAGTTAGTGTTTTGGGATGCACTCGCTCTGATAGTGCTAACTTGCATAATAATAGATGATCACACCCCCCAATTAAGCTGTACTGTTTTTACAGCAGCGTTTCTTTTTTTTTTTAACTCTCTACACTGAATTTGTTTTTAGTATGACATTGCAGTAGTTTTATCCATTTTGTTTCTCCTATTAAATGCTTCATAAATGCGACAACAGTGTTTTCCTGTCACATAAGTACACTGCTCACAAAAATTAGCGGATATAATTTTATTGGGTAATATTTTAGTGCGCAGTATGTTATCGCCTCACTTGTCACCATTGCAAGCTGAATTAAATATAAATAAAATTATATTGCTTCTGCATTAAGGCATGCATGAGACATGCTCATTTTATGCATATTCATGATGTATTACGTGAATGAATTAATGATTGCTTACTCATGAAATAATACATACATTAATTTCATATATCATTTTACAGTAGCATAGTCCCCCTACATAAATGAAGAAAAAGCAGCATCGAGTATCTATAAATATTTACATAAACCTCACTCTGAACATATTAAATGTGCGTTAGGGTGTATTTAAACCACACATCCTGTAATTCTAAATTAAATGACATTCAGCGCTGGGGCCGGCAGTCTCAGGGTACCTCGAATTCTTCACAATCAACACGCTGTACTGATGACATGTACCGAACTCTTCATTTCAGTCACGAGTATTAATAAGTTAAATCAAACCTGTCACGTTTGAGCCACAGTGAAATGTTTCCTGGGTAATTACAATTTGATCTCAATATACAGAACTGACTAGTGCATTGGACACTTGCCAGCTTTTGAGTGGATGCCAGATGGGGGATAAGATGGATGTTGAGGATGTTTGTTCTCTTTGGCGGTAAATAAACATGTTTGTGAACAGAGCTTGAGTTGCTTTTATGCCAGCGTGTTTGCACTCCTGCTGGAGTGGTGCTGGAGGCAAGCCATCGTCATCGTGCTCTGTAGGCCTGCAGGGGAACATTGGGTTCTTTCAGGAGCAGAGCAGTTCTACCCACACAGGGTCGTCCTGTAGCAAAGCAAAATCAAGGCTCTTTCAATTCAAGCCAGCAAGCAGTCAAAAGCTTGACGTGTGTATGCTCACTCATGCACAGCTAGTACTTTGTATCTGGTGTGTGAGACAGTTGTGTTGTGTTTGATAGTGTTGAATGTGGGAGCCTGGTCCAAGCACCCGCTGACATTACACACAGTTCACAGTTTTATATGCCCATGTATCTTTAACAAAAGCAGTGCTTGACTTCTAAATTGATCTAAATCTAAACAGATTAGTCAGCAAATTTGTTCGATTGTCATAACTAATAATTTTCTCCTTTATGGATATCACTTTTATCTGGGAACACACTGTTATTTAAAATCTATCACCCCATAGTCAGTTCGGCAAGAGTTAACAGTGGCTAATCACCCAACGATGGCAGCCAAACAAAGTTTCAAAATTCAGTTTCTTCACCCTACTTAAGAAATGCTAAAAGCAACAGCTTGATCCAATGATGGTGGCTCATCTGGATCAACCAGAGTGGCTGAGGTTTGAGCAGTGCCAGTGCAGCTTTCAATATACTATAAAGCTTTCTGTCTGCAGTTTGAATAAAGCTTGTGCTGATGCTGAGCCTCTGTTTCTCATTTCCTTAGGTTTGACTATCAGGAGCTTCTCCATAACTCCACCTTCTGCCTGGTTCCTCGTGGACGACGCTTGGGATCGTTTCGTTTTCTTGAGTCTTTACAGGTATGTCTGAGTTATCTGAGCTTAAGGTAATATTTACAACATGCTCCACTTGCCAAAAAAATTAGATGACAGTTGATGTCTGATGATTGTTAATCTTTGGACCCAGCCATGTATATAATATAGTAAACATTATTTGTTAAATAACTATCCATTAAAAAAGCAGTAAAGCTGTAGCAGTGAATTTAGTCACAGCCAATGCCCATGTCCTATTCATACCTGCCACTTTTGCCAATGCATATATAAGACAAAAGGAGTTTACTGTTACATGAGCATGCTGATGAACCCCATTTCCTCATGATTTCATTAAGACATGGCTTTATGGGCACTGGTGTCCATATAGCACCCAACCACCCACCACAACATGTCTTTTTAAGTAGGTGCTGACCTAGAATCGGTGTTTTGATTTTTCAGCAGCTGCAAAGTAGGTGGTGGAAATTTGACTCAACCACCTTGTGGCAAGAAAAAATAAAACATTCAGAAGGGCCCTGCTCTAGATAAACAATTAGGCTCAGAGTGGAAAAACTTTTTAAGAGCGTATTTTCTTAGACTTTTTGGCATTGTGTGTGAACGGCCGGAAGCTTGCATAGGGTGCTGAGCTGTGCTGAATGGACGCATCTACAAAAGAGTGAGTTTGGCAGTCAGCTCTGCCCTCGCAGTAACCCCTCCTCATTCTCCCATTTTTCTTTCTGTGCCTCCTGTCTCCCCTTCTTTTACTTTTCCCATTTACTCCTCAGTGAGCTTCTCATTAGTTTGGTGCCAACCAAGACCATAAAAAGAACTAAAGAACTGGCAATTATCAGTGGAATTATGTGTGTAAATTTTAGAACATCCTCTTACACTCCCTTTCCAACAACACACACCCCATCCAGACTCTGCTCTTCTTACTCCCGTTAATATTGCACACTTTCTCAAACTCAAAGTCAAGCTCAGGCATAAACCCAAAAAAGGAGTATACATATTTGGGACATACCAAGAACCCTCTAATCCACCTTCTCTGGGTGTGAAAACGCAGGCAGGCAAGTACAGACTTGATGAAGGCTTAATAGACAGAATATACCGGTAGCTAATTCTCATTTTCTAAAGCCTGCTTAGGATGAAAGCTGGGCGGCACAGAACTGGAGGGGGAATGTTTGATCTCGCCTGTATTTAGGCTGTGCTCTCCTGTGATTTCATCAAAAAAAATTAACAGTAGCCCAGAATACATACTGAAGGGAAAAAGAACGAACCAGAGTAGGCAACCTGAGAGTGAAAGTAGGGCAACATCAGTAAACAAGACAGTAAAGGAATAGAAAAATCTCCTTAATAAATCATTGCCCACCCCTGTGCTATTCATGAAGGGAGGTTGTTTAATTAGCAATCTGAGGTCCTCTATCAGTGGTCACACCAGTGGGATTCATGTCTAGTTCTATGCATCACTACTAATAAACACTGGAGATATAGAGTCTGGTGAATGCTTCTTTCCTGTCTCTGTCTGGTCTGTCCCCAGGCGGCATGTATCCCAGTGTTGCTTAGCAACGGCTGGGAGCTGCCCTTCTCTGATGTCATCCAGTGGAACCAGGCAGTCATTGAGGGGGACGAGAGGTTGCTCCTACAGGTAAACAGCATACCAACTACCATTTGCAACTGTTGGATTGAGGACCTGAAATTATGTGTTGTGATGTCCCAAGGTGGTTCACATGATAGCCCCCACCTTAGCTTAGTATACATCATAGATAAAACTCCTCTTTTGCTTCCTAAGGTACCTTCAACAGTGCGGGCAGTTGGCGTTGACCGGGTGCTGGCACTGAGGCAACGTACCCAGATGCTCTGGGAGGCCTACTTCTCTTCAGTGGACAAAATTGTTCTCACCACTTTGGAGGTGAGCATAAGGTGGTTTGTATGCAGTTTTCAGATGAATCATGCTGACGGGAAAAGCACTATCAGGGGAAATTACAACAAGGATTAAAATGCTATGCATCATTGGCGCCCACTTAGTCGAGCGGCTTCAGGTTAATTGCCAAGCACAATGTTGGTTTTGTAGAAACGGCATGCGCCTGCTCTGCCCTCTATTGGTCAATCTGTATAATGCATTTTCAAACAGAACTCGAAGTCAAAGAAACATATTTGACTGACCTGTTTGCTCTCTATATACTAACTCTGACAGATCATCAAGGACAGAGTGTATGGCCACATCTCCAGAAATAAGTTAATGTGGAATTCTCTGCCCGGCGGGCTTCTGGTGCTGCCAGAGTATTCAATTCATTTGGCCCACTACCCTTTCTACTATCTAAACCTTGGTAAGAGCAAGAAGGGATGCTCCTTTCACACTACATGACCTGCATCACTTACATTTCATTCCATAAGTAATTACACTACAGACAATATGTTGTATCTAACATTTTTCCTTGTTCCCCAGGAGTCACCCCAGGCCAGGACTTTACAGCTGTCATCTTTGCCACATCTCCACTGGTCTCCCAATCGCAACCAATCATGAAGCTCCTACAAGTGGTGTCCAAGTCCAGATATTGCTCCCAGGTATGTCAGTCGTGTTCCAAAATATATTTTTTCTTTCCATTAATTTCTAAGCTATGCTAATACAGTATAATCCACTTTGGTGTTGAGTAACAGAAATGTCCTTTAGTGTTTGTGTTGGTCACTAGATCTGTTTATATCTGTGCACTCCACCCCGCTACAGATCATCATCTTGTGGAACAGTGAGAAGCCACCCCCTCACCGGAGCAAGTGGCCACCCATGCCAGTACCCCTCACTGTTACAGATGGCAGAAGGAAAGTGAGTCTTCTCAAAGAGAGTACTGTCAAGCTGTGGCCATATGCATTGACAAAACTGTCATTATCTATATTTTCCATGACTCAATACATCTTTTTTCCACAGACAAGTAGCCGTTTCTTGCCCCATGTTTCAATTGAGACTGAAGCAGTACTCAGCCTAGATGAAGACACAGTGCTACTGACTAGTGAGGTAAGACTCTTACTCTCTGGTGTTTACCCAGTAGCAATGCTCAGCCTTGTTCCTGAGAGTTTAGCAATTAAGTTTTTATGTAATACTTTGTGTAAATACGATATTGAAAATTACATACACTCCACTTTACTGGGTACACCTCATTGTTTCAACACTCATTGTCCATTCTATCAGATCCATTTAACATATAGATGCAGTTTGTACAATTACAGACTGAAGTATCTGCATACTTCTCTACATACTTTGTTAGTTGCCTTTACGCTGTTTAATGAGCAGGACCACAAATCAGATATGGGTTGTGGTGCACTCTTAGCACTGCAATAAAACTGATGTGGTGGTGGGTTGTTAATGCGTGTTGAGTAAGTAAATGGTAAGAGGAATGGACAATGAGTGTAGAAACAAGAAGGTGTACCTGATAACTAAGTGATCAGTCAGTGTATATCACTTATCAAGGGGTACTGAAAATTATTTCAGAATGATGGATTACATGAGGTGATGTTGCAAAATACATTAAATTGCTTCCAATCCAATAATACTACCAAAAGAGTGCACAACAAAAAAGTAACACCAAAGCTAGAGAGTAGACAGGGATCACAGATTTTGGGTAGCATACCTCTTGGTGAGCCACCGTCGAATTTGTTTGCAGTGCTGTTGTGAACAAGAAACATGGACTGTTTTTAATGACAATTTTGGAATCAAACAATAGTTGGATGAGCACTGTCAGGAGTGATAGTGTTTATACGGTAGAAGTATCTTACCATGCCTGAACATTCCATTGACTTCCTTAGGTCAACTTCGCATTCCATGTGTGGCAGAGTTTTCCAGAAAGGATTGTAGGATATCCTCCCAGAAGCCATTTTTGGGACCCTGTGAAAAACATTTGGGGCTATACCTCCAAATGGACTAATGAATACTCAATCGTGCTGACTGGAGCAGCCTTCTATCACAGGTACTCACACATCTACCATTGTTCACTGACTGAGCACGTCCTTAGGAACACTGTGTCAGTACTTGGTCGGACCTCAGTGGGATGCTTTTTATGCTCAACACAGAATGGGTGTCAGAGTTAGTCACCTTTCTGTGAGCACAAACCAGCCTGGCCATTGTCTGTTGAAAGCAGTTAAAGAAATACTCTACCCAGCCTACCTGGTACCAGCAATCATGCCACATCCAAAATAAATGAGATCACATTTTCCCATTCCACTGATTGATGTGAACATTTAATCAAGCTGCTTGGTAGCATCTGCATTATTTTACATCATTAATGTCACACAGCTGGGCTGATTACATAGTGGCATGAATAACTAGGACAAATCAGACTGCTCATTTACGTAAGTATGTAATCAATCAGTAACACTTCAGTAACTGGATGCATTTAAACATTCCATTCAGTCATGGTCAAGATAACTTACTCAAGTTCAAGCTGAATATCAAAGGAAGAAGAAAGTGAAAGTGCTTTAAGTGAAAGTGGCATAGCTATTACCACCGGGGTATGCAGAAGAGCATCTCTGAACGCACTATACATCAAACATTGAAACAGATTAGCTACAGCAGCGGAAAACCACTGCTGCTAGCTAAGAACAGACAACTCAGGCTACAAGATACAGGCACCACATACACTCACTGGCTCTAGGAGTGGAGTGCATGATTTAATTCGAGTCAGGGTCATGGGATGGCCAGTGACTAGGCACAAGGGGCAAGGCAGGGAACAACCCTAGGCAGGGAGCCAATCCATTGTAGGGCACATACACTCACAGGCTCAAACATACAGGTGAGGGGGACATGCAGATTCCACACAGGTGGAGTCTAGGGTTGGGATCAAACCGAGGATCTCGGAGCTGTGAGACGACAGTCCTAGCCACTGTGCCACCATGCTGCCCCAAGTAAAAACATTACATTTAATTTTTTTAAACAAAATGCCCTAGTATATCAGTGCAATACTTTTGTACAATATCTTTTATTTAATATTTATTTTTATTCTATCAGTGCAGTTCTAATATTGAAGTATTTGTGTGTTTAATTGTCTTAATCTGTCTGTTTGTTTGTAAATCTGCACTGTTCTGCAGCAGCAATCCAAATATATTTGTATAATTGTACAATGACAATAAAGGCATTATCTTATATTACGGTAGCTTCACCATATAATTATTAAATAATCACGGCAAAACATTGCTTTTTGTTCCTAAAAAATAACAATTCAAAAATAATATGTACTGTTCTTGTATAATAATTTAAATGCAAAGTAACTTTAGTCCCCTCGAATTCTCGGGTTATGTGTCTGAGTTTGCCATCTAGTGTTCAAAACAGGTATTGTATTATACGAAGACAAACCCAAGAACGTGTAATCCAATAGGCATGGCCAAGGTCCGGTCCGCGGTCCAATCAGGGCCCGCTGTCAGATTTCAAACGGCCCACGGTTTTATAATGTTTTATTTATGGCTATGCGTTTATTAGGTAAGAAAAGGCTGAGTTTATTCTGCTCTACATATTTGTGTGAGCAAACATTCTCAGTCATGAACTTAAACAAGAACTGATTGAGGTCAAGGACGAGTGACTCCCACTTACGTCACATTTTACGCATCTCAACCACCGCCCTCAAACCAGATCTTTACTGAAATCTAGATCTCATAACACCCTTCTCATCAGTGTCGTGTGTTCCTTAACAGTAAAAAAAAAAGTCTATAGCTCGCTAATGCACTTTGATTTATGGCACTTATGTTATTAAACTTTTGAATAGGATTTAATGATAACTGTTGACATTATGTTCATAATTGAGTGTATATTGTGTATATTTACATAGGTGTTTATTTCTTGTTGCGGCAAGTGAATTTCCTAATTGTGGGATTAATGAATTATAATCTTCCTGTAGATGTGGCACACACTTCCTAAAAGAGCTTGTTAAAGACAAGAGCAAAATTCATTTGTTTTAAACTTTGCATTACTGTTTCATGTTGCGTTTCAACGTTATCTTACTCTTCAGATAGGCATGGATTGTGTGCTTAGAGTTGTTCACGCCTACATTTCCATTTGAAAAATAATGGTAAAATAATGGTGATTGTGACAATAAAAATTGTTTTATAACAGTATGTATTTTGATATCACGATTGTAGTGAAAAATGTCAGAAGGAACTATTGGCCTCTTCACGTTACCAAATTTGGCCCTCTTTGCAAAAAGTTTGGACACCCCAGAATTAGAAGATTCATGTACCGCAGGTCCCATTCCTGTATTGCCATGCATTGTTACACGTCCATCGTGCTCACCACATTTTTACAAGAAAAGATTGAAAAAAATGTTGCCTGGACTGTCTGTTGCAATATTCTGTTGCAATATTTGGATGGTAGAATTTGGCCTAAACAACAAAATATATGTCCATTTTGCCTCTACGTTTCAGGGTGGTGGTGCTGTAACAGCATGGGGGATATTTTCTGGGGACACTTGGTCCCTTTAATAGGAACTCAGCATTGTTTAAATGCAACAACCTACCAGTATTGCTGATCATTTCCATCCCTTTATGATCAGTCTATCATCTTCTGATAGCTACTTCCAGCAGGATAACATGACATATCACAAAGCTCATAACATCTGGTTCCTGTCAGACTGCTTCCTTGAACATGACAATGAGTTCACTGTACTTAAATGACTTCCACATTCAGCAGCTCTCAGTCCAATAGAGGGTTACATTTGGGACGTGGTGGAACAGGCAAATTGGCAGAATGGATATGCAAGTGACAAATCTGCTGAAATCAACTGCAACTAATGTAAGACCAAAATATCTGAGAAAATGTTACCAGCATCTTATTAAATATATACCATGAAAGCAGTTATGCCTGACGGCTAAAATGTGTGCCTAATAAAGCACTTAGTGAGTGTAACAGATCTGTAACTACAATTGACCTACTGTTCTCCCCTTTCCTGTTAGGTATTATCATTACCTGTTCTCCCATTACCTGCCTCCCTCATTGCGGGCGCTAGTGGACCACACCTCAAACTGTGAGGATATATTAATGAACTTCCTGGTGTCATCAGTGACCCACTTGCCCCCCGTCAAAGTGACCCAGAGGAAGCAGTACAAAGAGATGCCTAGCCCACAGGTGAGTCCTCATGTTAACCCACTGCACATAGAACTGTTTCTGTTATGGGTTATGGGCCCAGTATAAGCACGTAACATATTTCCACTGGTTTCTTTTCAGAGCACCAACATGGCTCCCTGGGCAAATCCTGAACACTTTACCCAGAGGCAGGAGTGTATAAACACCTTTGCTAGATGGTTTGGCTACATGCCCCTGGTGCACTCACAACTGCGACTGGACCCCGTTCTTTTCAAAGACCATGTGTCTGTCTTTCGCAAAAGGTACAAGGATCTTGAGCGTGCCTGAGCCAAACAGCAAGGGCAGAGAACATCTCTAACGGAAGTGCGAGAATAACAGAAAAAGAAAGGGCACTGCCCAAACTGAACCTACTGAATCCTCTTTTTTGACATACTGGAACTTTACTGACAGAAAGCACAGTGGAAGAGAGGCTTCATAGCAGAGCTATTGATTGCCCCACCTACCTTTTCACTGATAGAACATGACATTAGCACCTAGCAAGATGCTGAGTGTACCAAGAATAAGACATTTCAGTGTGTCAGTGGAGTTAATCGCAAAGCTGCTCAACTCAATGTTGTTAAGCTCATTCTTATGCAAAAGTCTAGGCATCCCTTGTTAAATTACTTGCATTCTCAATTTTCTAACTGAAGTTTTAAGTGATTGCTGGGACAACTTAAACACGTATGGTATTTCTTCTAATTATAATACGTACATTTTCAAATATATCCGAAAACAAGATATGGCCTGAGCAAATGTTTATATGCTCCATATGATCTTAGGAATTACCTGTTAATGGTTAAATATGCTGAGTAATTGTGGAAGTTGACTGCCAATGTTGTTAACTTCTTTCCATTAGAAATCAGCTACACGTGATTGACAAGGGGTGTCCAAACTTCTATATAAGACTGAACATGACCAATATAAAATATGAAATGCAATACTGCCAGTGAACTTGTATATTTAAATAAAAGCCTGCAAAATTAGGCTTTCTGTTTGTATATCATTAAAAGAATATGATCCAGGAGTGAGGATTTTTTTTTATATTTTTAATTTTTTTTAAAATGATGTGAATTATAAAGCTGTTCAGTTTAGGAGGAAAAAGTTAGGTGAGTACCCACCCACCCACTCCCTGAGGACATAGCTGCCATGATGAAAAGAAGAGTGTACTACTCAGATGGTCAAGGAATTCCCGATAGGCTTACACTGAAAATGTGTTCTCTCATCTGTCCCTATTCTGATTTAGATCTTGGCATTGAATCCATATTCCTAAGATAAGGAAAATGCAATCCCAGCAGAGTTACCTAACCCGAGTCCTATAAAACAAGGACCATGTCAGGCTTGATGTGGTAAGTGGAGGAATTTCTCCCTACCTCGGTCTGATCCCATTATTTAAAAGTAACTACAACATAGTATTAGCAGTAACAGTGATGTTGACGTCATCAGTTGTCCTCAGTTGCTTTACTATAACGCACTGGAAGGAAGATTTGTGGATATTGGTGGTCATGAGGGAAAGTGGAGACAGGCTGGGAGAATGGAGACATTTTTTTCTTGTCATTTACGCATTGTGAGCATGGCATTGATATCCCACAGAAGGTTCCTCATCTGATCCATTAGCACCTTCATCTCCTGATTCTTCTGCCTCACTTTCTGTGGAGGTCACATACGGATTTTGGTTAGAAACTCATTTCAAGCCTGAAACTTTGGATCAGAAAGTGTTCAAATTCTTCATAAACACCAACAAGCCATAACGTTGTTAAAACAATATATTGATAACAGCCAACCCAGCTCGTTTAATGCACATATTAAATATTTTTTATTTATTTACACTTTATATAAGCTCCTGACAAAAAAAGTCACTGTGTTTAAGATGTTAACTTCACTTTATAAGTAACTTCAGAATCCTGCACATCCCGTTATTAAATCCCTGTAGTGTGTGTGACAGGATTCATAGACTGACTTGTCTTCACAGTGCTGCAAGTCATACATCTGACCAGGTCTGCAAAGTCCCCAGATGCATTAGTATTATTAGACTGTTGTCTAGCCCATGTTTAACTAGTGACGCTGGTAAAGCCACAGTGGTTCAACTTTGACACTTCTGAAAATTAACTGAACAGGAGGACTCAAAATTACAAATGGTCAAAGTTCTAACACTGCCAGTTATTGTAAATATTTTTTAATTATATGTAGTTCATGATTATTACTTGCCATATGCACATTAAATACACAAAGTTGGCATTCAGGGATACCAAACATTTCTGGCTGAAATTGCTATTTTTAAAAGATTAAAATACTTGCATCAATGTATTCAAAATTTTGACTTAAACACATTCAAATTTTTCAGTTCTGATACACTGCATAAACTTTACATATCGGTCTGTTCCAATACTACTTTTGAATAATGAGACCATATACGTCACCATGTGGAAGAGACTTGAGGCATCAGTACCAAATTAAACATTATTTTTCTAACTAAAGAACAGGTTTAACATGGTCTATTTAATCGACGCAACAGGGCTTCCTTAACCAAACCTGAGTAAATCCAATGGGCCACATATATAAGGGGATTCTGATGTAATATGGTGTCCAGTACCAATAGAAGTTTAAATGAAAGAAGTCAATATGTGTGTACTTATGTTTCTATTATTTTTCGTAGATGGGACTTTCAGTGGAAGATTTTTATTATATAGTAATAGATATATTTTTAACATTTAAGAGTTCTCTCCTTGGCTGCTACGGGAAAATTATTTCTTTTTTCCATGTAGTTCCATTTTTTTCAATAAATCAACAACCTTGCATTGTGCAACATTTGGTGTAAGAAGTGCAACAGTTTAAGGTACTAGACAGCAGGCTACTACAAAGAAAGATAAGACAGCACAATAAGATGCAGCACTAATCCAACCAACTGCGGGCGGATGGAGAAAGGGACCTCTAAGCAGGCCCCACAGTACAAAGTGTTCACCCATCAGGGTCACCAGCTTCAGCTTGACATGGAACAAAAACGCAATGCAACCCTAGTGACATCATTGGCATGTGCATCACCAAGTCTCATGTCAGGTTCTGAAGTGAAAATGGCCAAGCTAAGATTCAGACAACGCAGAACACCATCTGACGATGTTCAAAAGAATGCCTAGAGATACCAGCTCGGTGTTTTCGTCAAGCTAAGAAGGTGAGTTTAAAGAGGAGTACTAACTACAAAATAAAATTTAACATTAAAAAAGTGAGGAAGGTTAACAATAAATGTTAACGATGTTAATGATATAATTAAGCAAATAGGTCCTTGAAATAGCAAACAGTTTCCTGGACTTTATATTGGGCTAAATGAAAACTTAAAACAAGCTAACATTTATGAACATTAAATCTTTGTCAGTCTTTTCCCAGTGCCATCCATATCTAGAAAAAAACAACCTGTGCACAAGTAGGGCCATTGCCAGTTACAGGCACACTTTTTTTTTTAGGTACGTCTTTCAATTAGGGAATGAGGTCCTGGTTTTGTTGCCCTGTTCAGATAACAAACTAATGAAAAAATGTCAGGAACCACTCCCTTTTCTTAAGTCCATTTCTCTAAAACAAAAAAATGAGGTTATAAATCTTAGGGTAGTCATAGACTCAGACTTTAATTTCAACAGTCACATTAAATCTATAATACCAGCAGCTTTTTACCATCGTAAAAACATTGCCAGAATTAAAAGTATACTGTCTAAATCAGACTTTGAGATTCTTATCCATGCTTTTATATCCAGCAGGTTAGACTACTGTAACGGTCTGCTCACTGGACTTACTAAACGAGCTGTAAGACAGCTGCAGTACATACAGAATGCTGCTGCTCGACTCTTGACTAAAACCAGGAAGTACGACTATATTAGTCCTGTACTCAGGTACACTGTCTCTACACTGGCTTCCTGTGGCTCAGAGGATAGCCTTTAAGACAGCTCTACTGGTGTACAAGTCTCTCCATGGCCAAGCACCAAAGTACATC
>JAUZST010017787.1:0-33580 GCA_034779995.1 Parotocinclus haroldoi
AGTATAGCATACACTGCTCACAAAAATTAGGGGACATTTCAAAACTAAATATCCAATAACGAAGGATATATGTTATATCTGAATGAAACACTCTCGGCAGGTGCAAGCCTCAGAATTTCAGACCCACCGACACACTTTCACAGCAACTACAGCATTTAGGGTGGTAACCAAGGGAGATGTGTATGCTGAAATACATTTACTGCAAAATGTGCAACGAGACTAAAGGAGACGTGTCTAAAGACCATCAGAAATGTTGATGCGTATGATAAAAGGATGTGATAATCCATCGAGCACCATCAACATGTGTGTAGCTGAGGAGATTCCAGCTTTCCAGCTTATAATATTTGCACTTGTAGGCATTCATTACTTGAGTTGTCCCCATATCAACACCAAATTACACAGATGGCTTCAGTTTTACAACTACGGCCCAAAGGCACACTTTAAATGAGATTTGTTTGCACAAATGGCGGCGTTCAACAACAATCTGTTTCCTGCTCTCTCAAAACTCTCGAAGCTATTAAACAGGAGTTAACACTACACACTTAAAAACTACAAACCTAAAATATTTATCAGTTTGTTCCATTAAGATGCTGTTATGGGTCCTTTGTAGTGCCCTATGGCAAAAAATGTCCTGAGCATTTAAATGCAAAGAGTGGTTCTTCTGAGGTAAGGATATACTTCTTAAGCAGAGCACTGTGCAAAAGTATCAGACCACCATTAGATTAGATATACCATTGTTTTAGCATTATATATGTGGCATGTGGCACCAATAAACATCAACACTTTCTTGTTAGCGTATATATTCTGTCCTGCTTCTCATCAAATAAATAAGGAAAACGAAAGATGCTGTACAAATCATCCTAGTCACTGTTTGGGTGACAACGGATTGTTCTTGATGGGAGACTCAATTGCTAAAACAGCTTCATGTGCCCACATGCTGAAGCTGTCTTTTGGTTTCTTGTGCTCCAGCTCTGATGGAATAAGCTTTCACATTTGCTGGAAATGAGATCAGATTCTAAAAGCAATCCTTCTGGATGGACAAGCTCTCTAACTGGTAGATCAAAGCAGGATATATTATGCACAGCATGGGGATGGTGCAGAGGAGACGGGAAGAATAGGAAGGGAAAATGGGGAGCATAAATAATGTACTTTAGACATTATGGTGCCAGTACCATTCAGATTTCTAACACTGAACTGAAATCAATCCTGTCATTTGGAAAGAGACAGCATGACACTAATGAAAGCCTGTCATATCATAATCGAGCCGTCAAACAGTTGTGAAGGCGTGTCAAGGTGATCCAGTGTTGTCAAGCAAACTCTTTTCATGTCTCCAATCTAATAGTTTAACTGTATGCTGCATCATTTCATTCTTGAAACAAGCACTTATGTAACCACTTTATGCATTGTTACAATAACGATAATAATAATAATAATAATAATAATAATAATAATAGTGACATTCTGAAAAGGGAAATCCTGCACCCTGTGTTTACAATTGAGACTGGTTTTCATGTCGAGGACTGAATATTCTGTTTTGTAATTTTGCAAACATTTACATTTACAGCATTTAGCAGATGCCCTTATCCAGAGTGACTTATAACTAATACAATCCAAGCAATTATGGGTTAAGGGTTTCTCTTGCTCTTGCCCTGGACCTTCTGGTCCATAGTCCAGTACCTTAACCACAGTCCCCATAAAAGAACAATAATGCAGAAATATAACGTAAGCAAACGTATTTTACTATAGACAAACACATTTTAATTTGTTCTATTGCTTAGCCACAGTTATTTGAACTCTTCATCTTCTACTTTTCATGACTGCATACTTCAGGATGTCTAGTTACAGGGTGAGAGAAAAAGAGTGGGCGAGAGAGAGGGAGAAAGGGAGGGAGGGAGAGAGACGATATGTTGAGTCTGTCTGTTCTGGCATGGGTATCAGAAGATTCATCCCCAAAATAGACAGTCAAAGCGTCTGCGTCTGCATGTGTGTGCTCCCGTTTCTTTGGGACTGTTTATGTGTCTATAAATGGGAGTCTGTGAGAATGATATCACATGTTTCTGCTTCTCTGCTTTTTCTCCCATAACTGTGAAAAACTGAACACTCCTAAACTGGGCAATATGTACAGGTACTCCCTGTTTTACAGTGGCCCGGCTTATGATGTTTCAACTTGCGAATCCAAGAAATATGCAGTATAATACTCAGCAGCGTGTGACGTAGGGAGTCTTGGTAATGGAAAATGTAATGAGGAAAACCTGGGATTGAACAATAATCGGTTTCACTTTCAGATATAAGTTTTATGTTAACAAATTTGCCCAACTGTAGTTTAATGTAAGTGTTTTAAAACATGTTTAAGGTGTGATACACTCCTGCACTATGCACTCTCCTGTGTCAAATTAAACTCAGTGCAAATGCAGTGCATGATGTAATGAAATGTAGTGAGGAAATGCTGTGGTTACGCTACATTATTATATATACAGTTATTATAGACTAAAAAATCTCACACACTGATATTTCGTTGGACCGCCTTTAGCTTCAATTATGGCACATCGTTTCCACAAGCTTTTGCAACGTCACAACATTTATTTCTGTCCAGAGTTGCAAGAATTTTTCCCCCAAGATGAGAGACTGTGCTCTATCTCTTTATCTGTCAAGGCAATCTACAATGTCCTTTTTAATGTTATATTCATTTTAAAATATCCCCTAATTTTTGTGAGCAATAATATATACAGAAATAAAATATTCCTCCTGATTACTGCATGAGGAATGACATGCTTGTAGAAAACAATGAAAATACCAAAGAAATATGCAGCTTGGGCAGACTGAATGAAACCATTCACACATCATTGTGTAACGATGCTAGAGTCGAAAGAAGAGGGCAGCATGTTTTGTCCTTGGCAATAACCTGATATATGGTAACATCGTTAAAGTGTTTATACTCTGAATTTTATTACGTAATACATGTAGATTCAGTATTGTCCATTCAAAATAGACATACTGATAAGATGTTTGTGCCTTTAATTTAAGAACTCTTTCAGTACAGGGAATATTTAGAGACAAATCCTGGGAGCCTAGCCTATTTGTATGCAGGAGCCAAACCCAGTGAAATTGTTTATTACAGCAAGAACATTCCTAGATCCAGACTGGAGGGAGCCTTTATTCTTTCATTTAATCCTGTACAGCAACTAACCATATTAGACAATATCTTGTCAAGCAGGTATTTTGGTCTGAGTCAATTAAGAAACTAAGCATAAACCAACCCACTCGTTTAATTCCAGGACAACACAAGTCTGTCAGCAACTCTTTTAATAGCAGCATTATATCCAGCCTTTCTTTCAATATTCTAAATAATAAGTCAAAAGCACCTGGTGTTAACTTCATGTAAGTATGCTGTAGGTTTAGGAACTTAAAGAGTAAGATCATTACTTCATAAACTGGTCTTATTCTGATTTTTAAAATGCACTGCATGGTTTTATTAAAACTCTGTTGTTTGTTCTTTTTTGGGCATGTTTTACACATTTTAAGCCTCTTGTTCTGTTCAAATCAATTTTCCATCCTTGAAAGATTTAGAAAGTATTTCAAAATGATAGGTTATCATCAACTTTTTATTATCAAAGTTTTATTATATCTTTCAAGAAAAAGCTTTCTTACTCATTATACCAAATTGCCTAAACTTCAGTGAAACTTGTCATGTTCATTTTGTGCCTGTATACGCATTGTCTGGACACCATATGCCAGCCAGATGAAACTAGCATGCACCATATTACGTCCACTTGAACAACCTTTGCTGAAATATACAGACACATTCCAAAAAATTTGAATATCATGGAAAAGTTGATTAATTTCCATAATTCCATTGAAAAAGTTGAACTTTCATAGGTTATATATTCAGGGCCCACAATGTAAACGATTTCAAGTATTTGTTTGTTTATTTTTACATAATTTTAGCTTCCGGCTCATAAAACCCATGAAAACGAATTCAAAAAAATTTGAATACGGTGGAGATAACAGCCCAAACTACTTATCAGTTTTTGCAGGAAAAAATTAGGATCACATCGAATCAATCAAAAAATGGTACTTTTAAAGATATATGTCAATGCCAGGGAGTTTTGGAAGCCCAGATTTCCTTGATGCTTGCCGTCAGCTCTTCTTTGTTGTTGGGTCTGATGGCCTTCAGTCTCCACTTGAGAATACCCGATAAATTCTCAATGGGATTTATGTCCGGCGAGTTGGCTGGTCAGTCAAGTAATGTGATGGCATGGGCATCAAACCAGGTTTTGGTGCTTCTGGCGGCATGGGTCCTTCTGGAAGATGAAATCTGCATCTTCATACAGATCCTCAGCAGAAGGAATCATGAAGTCCTCTAAAAAATTCTGGTAGGCCATTGCGGTGACCTTGGATTTAAGAAAGCAGAGTTTACCAACACCTGCACCGTCCTTTGCACCCCAAATCATGACTGACTGTGGACATTTCACACTGGACCTCAAGCAGTTTGGGTTCTGTTCCTCACCCGTCTTCCTCCAAACCCTTGGACCTTGATTCCCAAATGAAACAATGATAATCGAATGTCTTGACAGCAATACCTTTTTCGATGGTCCTAACAAACAATATTATTAGAAAAACTGTCCTTGAGACAATGTTTTGGGTCAGGCTTTTGTTTAGGGTTTGCATTAATAGTTGTAGTATGACACACGTGAGTGTGTTCATGCATGCGTGTGTTTTCTCAGTGTAAGCACAACCCTAGTTGGTCTGCATCTGGTGTTTGACGAAGGCAGTTTCCTTTCTTAAGTAGCCATTCTTCCTGTTCCACTCCGACAGGGAAACGACACTAGTGTGAGTGTGCGAGTGTGTGTGCACATGCACCCACACAGACACACACAGACACACACACACACACAAACACAGGCCATCAAGTTCACACAGACACCTCTTTTCCCACCTAGTAAACTGTTGTCGATGCTTGACGTCAGCATGGTTTAACTCTTACCCACAGCCACATGAACACAATAATAGACCGATACACACTTTCTGAAGTCACACTCAGACTATACTCAGATTCACACTCATACACAGCGTGGACTAAAAGTGTAGTGCATTTTTCTCTAATTACTTTTTTTAATTGCTAATAGACTAAACCAATAAACCAGCTACTGCTTGAAGACCAAAGAAATTCAACACGTACTTACTGTCCAAAGCTTTACTCCACAATAACCTGACCTAAATCCCATCCAGCATTTATGGGGGCAGCTTTACGATATTTAGAAAAAATATCTATTTTTTTTATAATTAAAAACTTAAAAATACCTGTCACTTTAGCAAGAGCGATGTGGATTCAGTAATAAAATCAACTATCAAGACTATTAGTTTTACATTACATTTAGTTTTTTGTTTTTACATGACATTCATTTTAGTTTAGTAAAGCAGACCCTAACAAAGCAGTTCAAGGTGTTTTTTTGTTATTTTTCTTGGAAACTCTTACATACAGTGATGCAGTGCCAAATGTAGCCAAAATAAACCCAAGACCTTCTTACTGTAGCCTTGCATTCTTCATACGGGGCCTGACGGTGCAGACATAAGCAGGCAAATAGTGCTATTGCACTGTGTTCAGGCAACAGATACAAAGCAGCGTCAACAGACATACCCACGCTGTACTGTATGTTTTAAATACATACAACAACACACGAAGAATGATTACTGTAACTCCTGCTCGATTCAGTTTGCTATACTATGATACATGTACAAGGAATCAATTAGCGCAAGATAAAAAAAAATATTTTTCCCATTAGGTTCAAATTCTGCTAAAACTTGTGAAATTAAACAATGTCTTGGTTGATGAGTTTTTTTAAGTATTGGCCATTAGTAATGTCTCCCAAGAAAACGTCTAAATTGTTTAATGTAAGGGTTTAATGATTTAGCCCTAACTTAATTATTGCTGCCTATATGGTGTAAATACTGCCCTGCAAGTGCAGAATACACTACTTGGATGCTAATCCAATATACTGTGCAGGGCACATGATGAATACTCAGAAAGAGGGAACCGCCCAGATTACAATGACTGTAGCATTCAAGTGGGGTGAAGAGACTTGACCCTTTATTTTTGATTTGTGCATTATGCATGATTTCCTTGAATGTGGTGTACCTTGTTCACCCCATCCATGTGCTCATTACACTACATTGAACAGGGCAGTCAGTACGGTCACCTCACAACCTTACAGCTCCCCTTTTTGACATCTCTTTTTTTGTGGGTTTACTCTAGGTACTCCAGTCAGTTTCCTCCCACAGTTCAAAGACATGGATTATTTTAAATGAATTGTTGGTAACTGATGTGAATATCTATGTATAAATGTTACCTTGCTCCCATCAGGTATAACCACTGAGGCAAAATTAAATGCAAAATAAACAATATCAGTGGGTAGCACTGCTGCCTCACAGCAAGAGGGCCTGGGTTCAATCCCAGGGTGGAGGGGCATGGGTCCTTTCTGTGTGGAGTCTGCATGTCCTCACGTGTCTGCGTGGGTTTATTCTGGGTACTCTGGTTTCCTCCCACAATCCAAAGACATGTATGGTAGGTTAATTGGCGTCTCTAAAAGTGGCCCTTAGTGTGTGTGTGTGTGTGTGTTTGCCCTACAATGAATTGGCTCCTCATCTAGGGTTGTGCCTGTCCTTGCACCCAGAGTTGCCGTGTGGGTACCAGCTGGCCCGCGACCTCATGTGGGGGATACAGAGAACACTAAAGACATATATATTATAGGTTGCTTAGAAACAGCAACAGATGCACATCCCTGGAAGTTGGTTTCAATTCAGACCAGAAATATACTGCTCACAAAAATTAGGGGATATTTCAAAAGGATATTTTTGTGAGCAGTGAAGATGTTTTAAAACTGCCAATATGATAAAAAATGTGATGTTTCACATCTCTTTTTAAGTTCCCTCTTTAAGTGGATGTAGACATGAGAAAACATGCTGCTTGACCACAACTTACTTGCATGACGCACTGTACATGCATGTTTTCTTGGCAAGCCAAGCTTTTTACACATCTCCACTATTCAAAGTGTGTGAGTATACCTGATCGAGTGGAGATTTAGTGCCCGCTGATCCAAGTGTCCATCGTAGCTGGCATTCTGCTGAAAGACACTGGCAGTCACATGTCTTCCCCGGCTTCTTTATGCTCCACTGTGCTCTTGTTTTCCTTCTTTTGTCTTCAAAAAATCTTTTCCTGGTGTTCTGATCAGACGTGGCACAAAAAATTTCCACCAGACTTTACCAACTGAGGTAGAGAAAGAAGAAGAAAGAGTCGAGTTATGTATTAATCCAACTCCCCATCACCCCAATTCAGACGGTATGAAAATTACAAATAAAAAAAGCACAGTGTTTCTTACATAACATTTATATCACTTCAGACAGAATCAATGCGTTGGTCAATTTTCCTTTCCTTAATACTCACAGCACTTAAAAGATTTCTTACTATCTTTTTTATGGGGAAATCATTTTAAACATTTGAATTAACAAATGCTCTGCTCACATTTTCGCCTTAAAACATCAGCCTTTTGTGAACACAGCTTTTGTACCAAATCTTGATTGGAATAACCTCTAAACATCATCGGTTTGAAATCACAGAATGATTTAGTTTTGTTACCACTTTAGTAGTACAAAATTCCAAATGTGTTGTGGGAAAGAACCCTATATGTAATATCGGGGCACCCTGGGTCTGCATCATGTGCTTACCCAACAGATCACCCCATTGAGCACTGACAGGCTAAAGCATCTGGCAACATGTAACACTGCAATATGGAGCGCAAACCACACTTTTAACGTGCCGGCTAGCCTACATTTGGACTACAAGTAAACCAAGAGCAGAACTTCACAATTCCAGTGAACTGAGAGAGCTAGAATTTGGGTATCTTGGAACCATACTTGGCTTGGCAGCAGTGCCAAAAACTGAAATGTAACCAACAGCTATTCCAGATGCATTCTAGAATGCCATGTCCTACTACTAGTTACTAGTAGTTACTAGTTACCAACCACCACCATTACCTCCCCCATTACCACCACCACCACCAGTTCACAGAGCTGGTCAGAGTTAGTCAGAGTTGTGGTTTGATACACTTAAAAAAAGAAGTAATAGAATCAAGCCTTTAGAAATACCAGCCGTAACATTTCCCAAGAAAACATCTTGTACATGGGATGTTTGAAAGAGAGGTATTCTGATATGACGTAATGGACTGTTCCACCTACTGAATAAATGCCTCAGCACAATAGTTTTGTTTTGCTTATGTGCTTCGCTTCCCCTAACTGATTGAGACTGATGGAATGGAATTTCTAACCTTTTGTTTTTTTTCTTTCATTAAGGTTCAAGAACCAGAATTAAACTGCATTAAATTGTATTTGCCGCACATTAATTACTAAAGAATCAAAATAGATTATAAAACTGCAACCAGAACATTAGCCTATAACAAAAGATGAAAATATACCTTTTAACTGAAACCAAATAAGCCAGATGGCTGTATGTCACTATATCAGGTTAATTTTAATTTCCACACTGTCTAGCCTATAAATAATTAGTTCCTGTGTAATTAAAATGCATCGTTTAATTGCAACACGAAGTTCAGTCAACTACATTAAAAGCTGAAGGACTGAGGAACTGAGGAACTCAAACAAGCCTGGAGGAAACAAAACATTTACGTTGCCAATGCATAAAGTCAGATATCAGATTATCTGAGGGGAGGTGCACACTGTGAGAAACCAATAATGCAATAACGGGTGATACAATATATTGCTCAGGTTTACATACCCTCCACAGTGAGTTTGAATGCTGTCCTGTCTGAATCAACATGGCAACAAAGCTCTTAATTATACAGGGGGAGTGACCGAGTGAATAATAGTATCAGTAATAACCTGAAAAATAACATTATTCATAATAAATTTGACATTGGATCATAAAAACATCATAAATCATCTAAGACCATAAATAAACAGTTTGCAGACAAGAGTTGCCTAGAATTTTCAGAACACTGATGCTACATTGTTTGAAACATATTGTAATATTTGGCCACCGATACAAGAGCTTCCCGACAACGAGGTTATGTTACAGATCCATCGTGAGTTGAATTACTGCAAACCGAGGAGTTCTTTAAACATGCTTAAAATCCTTGAACGTGAACACAAAATAGATTGGTCAGTCCACTGGTCCTGCATCTGCAGGAGAGTTTCATACTGCATATTGATTGCCCGTGGAAAACCAAAATTCAGAATCCAGTTCCCGCTGTGTGTGGTCATGTGCATTTTTGGATTCCTGTTGCAAAATCATAAAACCACACCATCATATCATTATCTACTAAATGAAGTCTTCTACCCCGCCTTTCTTCACAACTTGGTACTACCTCAAGCAAAGATTTATGGAATTACCACACTTACAAATGTTTTATGTAGACTGAAGAAACAAGGGTAGGATTGTGCGGTAATAAAATATTTTATTACATCTGAAACTGGATTCAGCTTAGAAATAACCATTTGATTTGAAATGGTGCTACTGGAATAACTGTTCTACAACATTATACTTCATTCTCTGCTGTTCTAAAGAGTGAAATTCAACACTGAATAAAATAAATGCATTGAATAGATCAAGTGTTGCATTCAAATGCATCAGTCTACCAGCACAGCTGTAGCTCTTTAACTAAGCTTTGTGAATGATAACAAAAAGCAAAAATCACCTTGAGCTCTGCTGCAGGAAATCCTTAAACATTTTTGAACACGGTGCTTTGCAGAAAAGCCCAGAAACAACAATCATATATGCGTTTAAATTAACCTGGCTGGAGACAGAGAGTGAAAACAGGGAAGCTGTAGTACCTACCTGGGAAAATACCATGGCTTATAGATAAAGAAGAAAAAACCCTGCTTGTAGGTTTCGCACTGTTGCTATGGTGATGGTCTTATTTAGCAGCCAGGCTTTGCGGGGGGTTACAGGCTCATTATGTCGACCCTTATACACCTAAAATCGTGGCTGGGGTGAATGTTCTTTATTGGAGTGGCAGTATCCTCTCAGTATTGTAATGGATCCCCAACTTTTACTATAAAAGTGGATAAAAGGAAATGCTATGCTGCAA
Source organism: Parotocinclus haroldoi (assembly GCA_034779995.1). Classification (NCBI taxonomy): domain Eukaryota; kingdom Metazoa; phylum Chordata; class Actinopteri; order Siluriformes; family Loricariidae; genus Parotocinclus; species Parotocinclus haroldoi. The sequence continues at coordinate 10,101 of JAUZST010017787.1, forward strand.
CAGTCACAAAATGACCCTGAGAAGCAAGTTAAGCACTTTTAATTTAGAACTGATCCAAGTAATGGTGACAGACGATAAGCTTTATGACCCCATTTCAAAATTCTTATACAAATACAGTCAATTCCGGTTAATGGTTCCACATCGAGACGCGATGGTTTTGGTCCTAATAACCGGCTGGTGCGATTAAACGAACATGCCCTATATTAAAAGACGGGACGTGCTATAATTTATGTAACATATTAAATGTGTATTAAGCCTTTATTGTGCGATTTACACGTATAGCGAACGTACAAACAAGAACTAATGTTGCTTACGAAATGATCTACAACACAATGTATAGGTACAGCATGCGAAGTAATAATACTGTAAAAAACAAGTTCTTACTCAATTCCAGTCAACGTTTGAAGAACTTATCCAGTGGGATCTGACGTGCTTTTTCTGTGGCTAAGTGGCAACTTGTGGCTTCTTTTCTGTAGTAAATGGAAATGTTAGCCCTGTAGGTGGCAGTGTGATCCAGTGTGATCTGACACATTCTCTTGACGGACTGCGCTTCAACAAAATCAAGAAAATGGTGGGCGTGTTCACCACCTGCTGGTTTTGCTCTTGTCAACACAACTTTTCGGATTTCCTGACCTTTGATGAAAGCATAAATTCTCCTGGGGATCCCAAAAATCCTCCCATATCTCGCTGACCCGCTTTGCATCCGCTAGGTGGCAACATGTGGCTTATTTTTCTTATTCGCTCTCACATTCTTTGGTCCGATTAAGTGGAATTTTATTCCAAATAAGTGAAAGTTCGGTACTTTAGAATTTGGTCCGAATAAGCGGCTGGTCCCATTAACCGGTGGTCCAATTAACCGGATTCAGCTGTATTCCAATCCATGCTACTTCCAATGCTAGAGACTATGCTAGACGTAATACAAATGCATGCTATCCCATCCTACCCGCATATTTTTTATTAGATAGGGCACCCATGAGTGTGTGTGGAATTTGCAGGTTCCCTGAACTACTTAATTATTAGGAACATTTGAAAAATTCAAAAACCAAAGGATGCAATTGAATTTGCCAGCTGCACACTGCCATATTCAAACAGCCCCAAGTGAATAATGCGATCTAATTCCATCAGTCTTCAGTCAGCAGGAACATAAGTAGCTTGAGATCAAGGATAACACACATCTTTTATCTTCCCACCATGGCCCCCGTCTAAGCACCATGAGAGACCGTGACCTTTAGAGCAGGAGATGAAAGGGACCGTGCTGTGACCGAGAGCTTACCATGCATGAAATCTGGTTAAATGTGTAGAACAAGTCCTCAGTCCATTATGGTGGTCACCTCTGCTCTGTTCACCCAGCTAAATGTGTGTGTCATGGCTTTCCCGTACAGTGGAGGTTAGGCATGGATGAAGGGCAAACGGTTTATCAGAGCAGATAAACCAGAGGGAGGAAAAGATGGATGCTGAAACGTGTTTGACTGCATGTAGAAATTCAGTAAATTCTTTGATCATTGCCTCATCCATACAGTTAGACAATGAATGCATGATCTTTAGAGCTGTTCATTTGGATGAGATTTATGTGCAGATAAACTGCAATGACAAACAATCACCAGTAAAACAAAATAAGAGTATAACATTAAAAAACAAAAAAATCTTCACCTTTAACATAGTGTCTTTAACATCAAACAGAAGTCATGACATGTTCTGTTTATTACACTAATGAATTCAGTTGCATTATCTGAGCACCAGGGGGGGCAATCATACATTGTGATCTCATACTCCCATTACAACCACTTTCTAATTTCTTTCAATTGCAGCTATTATTAGATTAGATTAGATTTTTTATACAAGAAAGTACACATTATTTTAAATTGTTATTCTTTAAAGGAAAAAAGGAACGTTTGCTATTTCGCCATGGTTCCCATGGAACCTGGGCCATCATAGGGGGTGTGCGAGGCTTTGTCAGCTTTAAGGAGCACCAAGTTTAACAAAATAAAGTTTGCACAATTAACTTCAATACAATTTTATACAATGTATATAAAACAATATAACAATAGATCATTTCACATAATAAATCATTATTTTTTGGCAAGGACTATTTTTAGCAAAATGTTTAGATGTCTTGAAAACATAAAAGTAACCCAAGTAAAAGGAAAAATCTACAATTTATTTTATGTTATTTTAATAAAACCTTTACATTGAGTCACTGGGGGATGTGCAGCTTGGGTGTTCCAACTAAAAGAGGTTGGGCAACAATTATTTAATGTTTGTTGAATCTACAATAGGTTTAGATTAGGCAATACAGTTACAGTTCTGAATGCCTGTTTGCAATACTTTCTTTAAATAGCAAAATAGTTCTTGTTTTATTTTGAATTGTTTATACATCACAAATAAAAAAGTGGGGAAAATGAAACGTGAACTCAGTAGCATAAATCAAATTCTGAGCAAATCGAGTATATTGTTACACACCTAATGTTTATTCATAACATTCACACACAGAACTAAAGCAAACAGAAGGCCTAGAGTGACATCATTCTGGTGTTTTTACACACCGTGGCCAAAGTGGTAGAAAGCGTTCTAGAAGAAGCATGCTGCCGCCATCTCACTACATCTCAAAATATCAGAGCCAGTTACATGGAGTTGTGAAAGACCTCATTTCCACTGTGTTTTGTTTTGTTATGTCAGTCGTATCACGTGCAAATATGTCTATATGGAATTAATTAAGCAGTATAACCTCAAAAATGTTTTGCTTGTGTATACTGAAGTATATTTGAAGAGGAAGACAGAGCCATACTTACCTAATCAGGTCTCCTGATATTAGATAATGGTATTGTTTTGTTTTATCTCCTATTCACATCTCTTTCAATTATTGGTTCTAACTGTATTCTTTCCACCATTGCTTGGCTGAACTCCATCACAAATAACCCAGAAAATCTGATTCAGGTTGATGAATGTGTTTTCTAATTCAGTTATATTACATTTACATTTACAGACGCCCTTATCCAGAACAACTTACAATTAATACAGTTTTACAATTCAAGAAATTGTGGGTTAAGGGCCTAGCTCAAGGACCCACCTGCGGCAGAGGAACTCTGGACCTTGTGGTCCATAGTCCAGTACCTTAAGCATTAGGCCACCACAGTCCCCATAGTCAAAAAAGCTCAATGCAAGGGCTACTGAGAAGGATGCTTTGGTTTAGAAGTGGTTTATTTGCCTCCACAGACACAAGTACCTCTTTCAGCTGGGGGTGGGGTGGATGATCATCTTCCTGCAGTTTTAAGAGTAGCCTCTTATAGCAGATTAAGGTGCTATCAAAGATGGTGAATTGATACAGCAGGCATAGTCAGTTTCTCTGGGTTTCTCATTTTAACTGTGAAAGGGCCTGTAAGGTCACAGTGGTGACCCTTGAGCAATGCACAAATTAGTTAAATTATAAGTGCACCAATGTATATGGGCCTAGCAGTTAAGGTACTGACCTCTGGACCAGAAGGTCCAGGGTTCAAATCCCACCTCTGCCAAGCTGTCACAGTTGGGTCCTTGATCAAGACCCTTAACCCACAATAGCTTGGATTGTAAGACTGTATGAGTTGTAAGTCGCTCTGGATAAGGGCGCCTGCTAAATACCGTAAAATTGGTGTCTGTTAAATTATGTAAATGTAACTGGAAGTTCTGCTTACTAATGGTGAAATGAAGTTATCGCTTGTTCCAATTAGTAATTAGTAATAAGAGATGTTGTAACAGTGTGCCGTTTTATTATTATTGAGCAAACTTTAAATGGAAATTTAAAACAACCACAGTAATAACCACCTGATGACTACCAATAGTCACAAATAGAAATGTGGTTGTCAGTTAGTGGTTTTCATGAAGGCAACGAGCAAACAAAACTTCAGCCAGTTGCTAAATAAATATGTGCATCCATATACAGTGTTTTGTATTAAAGCTACGTGGTTCTCATATGAAGAAAGCAAAAAAGTAAAGAAAACTGGCAGAATGCAACTGTGTCAGTCATCAGGTGTTGGATCAACACCAGCATTCACTGCAATATCTTTCCTAATGAGTCAAGAGTGCATTGGCCGAACTTTATCCCTCGCTTCCTTTCTTTTGTGTTTTTCCCCTCCCACTTTCTCTCCATCTCTCCCTGTATTTCCCACCAGCAAGATATTAAGTGCAGTCACACAACCCAGAGAGTTCCCAGGAGAAGAAAGATGGGCATTGTGGTGAGCTTTTGCACCTGGCAAACTTTCACATATCCAGCTCAGAGTTTGAGTCACATTGTAGATAAGCTAAAAGTGTAAACGTGGATGCTAAAGGCTTATCAAGAACAGATTTTGCGAGTCGCTCTGATGTTACTGGTACAAGATAAGTTTGCAAATCATTTTCAACCCATATTCAATCATATAAACTACAAAGACAATATATTTAATGTTCAAATGGATAAACTTTTTCGTTCTTTGCAAATATTTACTCATTTGTAATTTGTGGCCTGCAACATGTTCCAAAAGAGTTGGGACAGGGGAAACAAAAGACTGGTAGGTTGAGGAATGCTAAAAAAAACACCTGTTTTGGAACATTCCACAGGTGAGTGTCATAATTGGGTATAAAGGGAGCATCCATGAAAGGCTCAGTCGTTCATAAGCAAGGATGGGGTGAGGTTCAACACTTTCTGAAAAACTGCATTAGCAAAACGTCCAACGGTTAATGGACAATGTCTCTCATTGTGCAATTGCAAGGAATTTAGAGATTTAATTATCGACAGTGAATAATATAATCAAAAGATTCATATAATCTGGAAAAACTCTGCAAGTAAGCGGCAAGGCCGAAAACCAACTTTGATCCCTCAGGCACTACTGCATTAAAAACTGAAATCCTGTAATTAGCGCATGGGCTCAGGAACACCAAAAACCATTGGAAGTCTGTTGCAGGGATCAAATTACAAATGAGTAAATATTTGCAAAAAAAATACAATTTATCCGTTTGAACATTAGATATATTGTCTTTGTAGTGCATTCAATTGGATATGCATTGAAAAGGATTTGCAAATAATCGTGTTCTGTTTTTATTTTTACACAACATCCCAACTTCATTGGAATCAAGGTTGTATTACTATAAACAAACTTATGCTGGTATAAAAAAACAGTGTGGGGAGTATACAAACTAAATATGTATGACAGTGCTAATGCTAATACTTTTGCACCTGCTCAAATGCAAGTGTTGGTTTTAGCAACTGGTAAATGCTAATTCAATTATTAGTGTTAACGCTAATAGTAAATAGTAGCTAAAAGTTTTTAAGCAAGCAAATACAAGTATAGGACTTGTAGGAAATATACTGATCACATAAATTAGATGATATTTCAAATTGATATATCCCATAATGAACTATCCCCTAATTTCTGCATATAGAAGAATGCAATATTACACTTTTTAGTCACTTAACCAGTGATTAAAAGCACTTTACTTATGCCTACAATTAAATAAATAGGACTTGATGCATAAAGTGTCTTTACTTAAAGCTTGGAACTGTGGCACACACTGCTATATAGCTATAGCTATATACATACTGCTAGAGTTCAACATCTTTAATTTGTTCACTAATAAATTTAACGTAAAGCTGAAAGTTGTTGGCCAGACCAAGATATCACAGAGTAAGAAAAAGTAGGTGTTAACCCCTGGAAAAAGGTGTTAAAGCACCAAATCTGAGGCACATAGACACAAATTCAGGGGAACTCAACAGATCAAGAGTTTCAAATAAATTCATGTGATATGATGATGAAGGGTGGTTGACTTCAGAGAGTTGGGCCCCATGTAGACTTTTTGTATGTGTGGAGTTCTCTCCTTGACTGCATGGGTCTCCAAGTTATTTCACCATGTGTAAGATTAGCAGATGTCTGCAGTGTGTCCAAATGTAAACGAGTGCATGTGCATATGTGCGTGTGAATGAATGAATGTATGTGCCATGCATTGGACGGGCATTCATTGGATGGGTTAAGCCCTGACCCTCAAATGGAATAAGCAGTTATGAAAAGTGGGTCAGTATGTGATTTAACATTCCTTCCCCTATAAACGCTGAATTTTCCTGGGGAATTTTTCACTGGGGTCCAATCCCTACCTGGATGAGGTGCCTGATCCATGTCTGTATATGATGCTCGATACAGTCGGAAGCCACTGCGAGGACCTGGGTCTCTGCGGTCATGGTCTAGTGCCTTAACACTGTGCCATTAAGCACATACATCTTATTAACTTATTCATTGCTATTATTTGTCAAACCAGATGGGGAATTTGCAGGTTCCCTGAACAAGCACCAACTTATGAAACCGAATTATCCAAATAATGATCTGGGAGTTTCTCTCTTTACGACGGTTTATCAGTTTATCTTTAAGCTCTAGCTGTCAAAGTTGAACAAAAAGCTGATTTGCTTCCATCTGAGGGACAGGGACCGGAAAGAGGGGTGTGTTATACTGAACGCGGACCTGAATCTCTAAGCCTTGCTAACAGCAGAGAGAAGAATAAGAGAAGCTCATAAATCAGCAGATTCCCGTGCTGTGTTCTGTTCAGCACTGTCTCACATATTTTTTAGAAGTTAAAAATAGCTATCCTTGGCAAATGTGAGAGCACACACACACACACATAACACCTGCCACCTGTGATTCATTTTGTGCAGAAGACCACACACATATAGTCTGTCTAGCTAATATATATATATATATATATATTAGCTAGACAGACTATATGTGTGTGGTCTTCTGCACAAAATGAATCACAGGTGGCAGGTGTTATGTGTGTGTGTGTGTGCTCTCACATTTGCCAAGGATAGCTATTTTTAACTTCTAAAAAATATGTGAGACAGTGCTGAACAGAACACAGCACGGGAATCTGCTGATTTATGAGCTTCTCTTATTCTTCTCTCTGCTGTTAGCAAGGCTTAGAGATTCAGGTCCGCGTTCAGTATAACACACCCCTCTTTCCGGTCCCTGTCCCTCAGATGGAAGCAAATCAGCTTTTTGTTCAACTTTGACAGCTAGAGCTTAAAGATAAACTGATAAACCGTCGTAAAGAGAGAAACTCCCAGATCATTATTTGGATAATTCGGTTTCATAAGTTGGTGCTTGTTCAGGGAACCTGCAAATTCCCCATCTGGTTTGACAAATAATAGCAATGAATAAGTTAATAAGATGTATGTGCTTAATGGCACAGTGTTAAGGCACTAGACCATGACCGCAGAGACCCAGGTCCTCGCAGTGGCTTCCGACTGTATCGAGCATCATATACAGACATGGATCAGGCACCTCATCCAGGTAGGGATTGGACCCCAGTGAAAAATTCCCCAGGAAAATTCAGCGTTTATAGGGGAAGGAATGTTAAATCACATACTGACCCACTTTTCATAACTGCTTATTCCATTTGAGGGTCAGGGCTTAACCCATCCAATGAATGCCCGTCCAATGCATGGCACATACATTCATTCATTCACACGCACATATGCACATGCACTCGTTTACATTTGGACACACTGCAGACATCTGCTAATCTTACACATGGTGAAATAACTTGGAGACCCATGCAGTCAAGGAGAGAACTCCACACATACAAAAAGTCTACATGGGGCCCAACTCTCTGAAGTCAACCACCCTTCATCATCATATCACATGAATTTATTTGAAACTCTTGATCTGTTGAGTTCCCCTGAATTTGTGTCTATGTGCCTCAGATTTGGTGCTTTAACACCTTTTTCCAGGGGTTAACACCTACTTTTTCTTACTCTGTGATATCTTGGTCTGGCCAACAACTTTCAGCTTTACGTTAAATTTATTAGTGAACAAATTAAAGATGTTGAACTCTAGCAGTATGTATATAGCTATAGCTATATAGCAGTGTGTGCCACAGTTCCAAGCTTTAAGTAAAGACACTTTATGCATCAAGTCCTATTTATTTAATTGTAGGCATAAGTAAAGTGCTTTTAATCACTGGTTAAGTGACTAAAAAGTGTAATATTGCATTCTTCTATATGCAGAAATTAGGGGATAGTTCATTATGGGATATATCAATTTGAAATATCATCTAATTTATGTGATCAGTATATTTCCTACAAGTCCTATACTTGTATTTGCTTGCTTAAAAACTTTTAGCTACTATTTACTATTAGCGTTAACACTAATAATTGAATTAGCATTTACCAGTTGCTAAAACCAACACTTGCATTTGAGCAGGTGCAAAAGTATTAGCATTAGCACTGTCATACATATTTAGTTTGTATACTCCCCACACTGTTTTTTTATACCAGCATAAGTTTGTTTATAGTAATACAACCTTGATTCCAATGAAGTTGGGATGTTGTGTAAAAATAAAAACAGAACACGATTATTTGCAAATCCTTTTCAATGCATATCCAATTGAATGCACTACAAAGACAATATATCTAATGTTCAAACGGATAAATTGTATTTTTTTTGCAAATATTTACTCATTTGTAATTTGATCCCTGCAACAGACTTCCAATGGTTTTTGGTGTTCCTGAGCCCATGCGCTAATTACAGGATTTCAGTTTTTAATGCAGTAGTGCCTGAGGGATCAAAGTTGGTTTTCGGCCTTGCCGCTTACTTGCAGAGTTTTTCCAGATTATATGAATCTTTTGATTATATTATTCACTGTCGATAATTAAATCTCTAAATTCCTTGCAATTGCACAATGAGAGACATTGTCCATTAACCGTTGGACGTTTTGCTAATGCAGTTTTTCAGAAAGTGTTGAACCTCACCCCATCCTTGCTTATGAACGACTGAGCCTTTCATGGATGCTCCCTTTATACCCAATTATGACACTCACCTGTGGAATGTTCCAAAACAGGTGTTTTTTTTAGCATTCCTCAACCTACCAGTCTTTTGTTTCCCCTGTCCCAACTCTTTTGGAACATGTTGCAGGCCACAAATTACAAATGAGTAAATATTTGCAAAGAACGAAAAAGTTTATCCATTTGAACATTAAATATATTGTCTTTGTAGTTTATATGATTGAATATGGGTTGAAAATGATTTGCAAACTTATCTTGTACCAGTAACATCAGAGCGACTCGCAAAATCTGTTCTTGATAAGCCTTTAGCATCCACGTTTACACTTTTAGCTTATCTACAATGTGACTCAAACTCTGAGCTGGATATGTGAAAGTTTGCCAGGTGCAAAAGCTCACCACAATGCCCATCTTTCTTCTCCTGGGAACTCTCTGGGTTGTGTGACTGCACTTAATATCTTGCTGGTGGGAAATACAGGGAGAGATGGAGAGAAAGTGGGAGGGGAAAAACACAAAAGAAAGGAAGCGAGGGATAAAGTTCGGCCAATGCACTCTTGACTCATTAGGAAAGATATTGCAGTGAATGCTGGTGTTGATCCAACACCTGATGACTGACACAGTTGCATTCTGCCAGTTTTCTTTACTTTTTTGCTTTCTTCATATGAGAACCACGTAGCTTTAATACAAAACACTGTATATGGATGCACATATTTATTTAGCAACTGGCTGAAGTTTTGTTTGCTCGTTGCCTTCATGAAAACCACTAACTGACAACCACATTTCTATTTGTGACTATTGGTAGTCATCAGGTGGTTATTACTGTGGTTGTTTTAAATTTCCATTTAAAGTTTGCTCAATAATAATAAAACGGCACACTGTTACAACATCTCTTATTACTAATTACTAATTGGAACAAGCGATAACTTCATTTCACCATTAGTAAGCAGAACTTCCAGTTACATTTACATAATTTAACAGACACCAATTTTACGGTATTTAGCAGGCGCCCTTATCCAGAGCGACTTACAACTCATACAGTCTTACAATCCAAGCTATTGTGGGTTAAGGGTCTTGATCAAGGACCCAACTGTGACAGCTTGGCAGAGGTGGGATTTGAACCCTGGACCTTCTGGTCCAGAGGTCAGTACCTTAACTGCTAGGCCCATATACATTGGTGCACTTATAATTTAACTAATTTGTGCATTGCTCAAGGGTCACCACTGTGACCTTACAGGCCCTTTCACAGTTAAAATGAGAAACCCAGAGAAACTGACTATGCCTGCTGTATCAATTCACCATCTTTGATAGCACCTTAATCTGCTATAAGAGGCTACTCTTAAAACTGCAGGAAGATGATCATCCACCCCACCCCCAGCTGAAAGAGGTACTTGTGTCTGTGGAGGCAAATAAACCACTTCTAAACCAAAGCATCCTTCTCAGTAGCCCTTGCATTGAGCTTTTTTGACTATGGGGACTGTGGTGGCCTAATGCTTAAGGTACTGGACTATGGACCACAAGGTCCAGAGTTCCTCTGCCGCAGGTGGGTCCTTGAGCTAGGCCCTTAACCCACAATTTCTTGAATTGTAAAACTGTATTAATTGTAAGTTGTTCTGGATAAGGGCGTCTGTAAATGTAAATGTAATATAACTGAATTAGAAAACACATTCATCAACCTGAATCAGATTTTCTGGGTTATTTGTGATGGAGTTCAGCCAAGCAATGGTGGAAAGAATACAGTTAGAACCAATAATTGAAAGAGATGTGAATAGGAGATAAAACAAAACAATACCATTATCTAATATCAGGAGACCTGATTAGGTAAGTATGGCTCTGTCTTCCTCTTCAAATATACTTCAGTATACACAAGCAAAACATTTTTGAGGTTATACTGCTTAATTAATTCCATATAGACATATTTGCACGTGATACGACTGACATAACAAAACAAAACACAGTGGAAATGAGGTCTTTCACAACTCCATGTAACTGGCTCTGATATTTTGAGATGTAGTGAGATGGCGGCAGCATGCTTCTTCTAGAACGCTTTCTACCACTTTGGCCACGGTGTGTAAAAACACCAGAATGATGTCACTCTAGGCCTTCTGTTTGCTTTAGTTCTGTGTGTGAATGTTATGAATAAACATTAGGTGTGTAACAATATACTCGATTTGCTCAGAATTTGATTTATGCTACTGAGTTCACGTTTCATTTTCCCCACTTTTTTATTTGTGATGTATAAACAATTCAAAATAAAACAAGAACTATTTTGCTATTTAAAGAAAGTATTGCAAACAGGCATTCAGAACTGTAACTGTATTGCCTAATCTAAACCTATTGTAGATTCAACAAACATTAAATAATTGTTGCCCAACCTCTTTTAGTTGGAACACCCAAGCTGCACATCCCCCAGTGACTCAATGTAAAGGTTTTATTAAAATAACATAAAATAAATTGTAGATTTTTCCTTTTACTTGGGTTACTTTTATGTTTTCAAGACATCTAAACATTTTGCTAAAAATAGTCCTTGCCAAAAAATAATGATTTATTATGTGAAATGATCTATTGTTATATTGTTTTATATACATTGTATAAAATTGTATTGAAGTTAATTGTGCAAACTTTATTTTGTTAAACTTGGTGCTCCTTAAAGCTGACAAAGCCTCGCACACCCCCTATGATGGCCCAGGTTCCATGGGAACCATGGCGAAATAGCAAACGTTCCTTTTTTCCTTTAAAGAATAACAATTTAAAATAATGTGTACTTTCTTGTATAAAAAATCTAATCTAATCTAATAATAGCTGCAATTGAAAGAAATTAGAAAGTGGTTGTAATGGGAGTATGAGATCACAATGTATGATTGCCCCCCCTGGTGCTCAGATAATGCAACTGAATTCATTAGTGTAATAAACAGAACATGTCATGACTTCTGTTTGATGTTAAAGACACTATGTTAAAGGTGAAGATTTTTTTGTTTTTTAATGTTATACTCTTATTTTGTTTTACTGGTGATTGTTTGTCATTGCAGTTTATCTGCACATAAATCTCATCCAAATGAACAGCTCTAAAGATCATGCATTCATTGTCTAACTGTATGGATGAGGCAATGATCAAAGAATTTACTGAATTTCTACATGCAGTCAAACACGTTTCAGCATCCATCTTTTCCTCCCTCTGGTTTATCTGCTCTGATAAACCGTTTGCCCTTCATCCATGCCTAACCTCCACTGTACGGGAAAGCCATGACACACACATTTAGCTGGGTGAACAGAGCAGAGGTGACCACCATAATGGACTGAGGACTTGTTCTACACATTTAACCAGATTTCATGCATGGTAAGCTCTCGGTCACAGCACGGTCCCTTTCATCTCCTGCTCTAAAGGTCACGGTCTCTCATGGTGCTTAGACGGGGGCCATGGTGGGAAGATAAAAGATGTGTGTTATCCTTGATCTCAAGCTACTTATGTTCCTGCTGACTGAAGACTGATGGAATTAGATCGCATTATTCACTTGGGGCTGTTTGAATATGGCAGTGTGCAGCTGGCAAATTCAATTGCATCCTTTGGTTTTTGAATTTTTCAAATGTTCCTAATAATTAAGTAGTTCAGGGAACCTGCAAATTCCACACACACTCATGGGTGCCCTATCTAATAAAAAATATGCGGGTAGGATGGGATAGCATGCATTTGTATTACGTCTAGCATAGTCTCTAGCATTGGAAGTAGCATGGATTGGAATACAGCTGAATCCGGTTAATTGGACCACCGGTTAATGGGACCAGCCGCTTATTCGGACCAAATTCTAAAGTACCGAACTTTCACTTATTTGGAATAAAATTCCACTTAATCGGACCAAAGAATGTGAGAGCGAATAAGAAAAATAAGCCACATGTTGCCACCTAGCGGATGCAAAGCGGGTCAGCGAGATATGGGAGGATTTTTGGGATCCCCAGGAGAATTTATGCTTTCATCAAAGGTCAGGAAATCCGAAAAGTTGTGTTGACAAGAGCAAAACCAGCAGGTGGTGAACACGCCCACCATTTTCTTGATTTTGTTGAAGCGCAGTCCGTCAAGAGAATGTGTCAGATCACACTGGATCACACTGCCACCTACAGGGCTAACATTTCCATTTACTACAGAAAAGAAGCCACAAGTTGCCACTTAGCCACAGAAAAAGCACGTCAGATCCCACTGGATAAGTTCTTCAAACGTTGACTGGAATTGAGTAAGAACTTGTTTTTTACAGTATTATTACTTCGCATGCTGTACCTATACATTGTGTTGTAGATCATTTCGTAAGCAACATTAGTTCTTGTTTGTACGTTCGCTATACGTGTAAATCGCACAATAAAGGCTTAATACACATTTAATATGTTACATAAATTATAGCACGTCCCGTCTTTTAATATAGGGCATGTTCGTTTAATCGCACCAGCCGGTTATTAGGACCAAAACCATCGCGTCTCGATGTGGAACCATTAACCGGAATTGACTGTATTTGTATAAGAATTTTGAAATGGGGTCATAAAGCTTATCGTCTGTCACCATTACTTGGATCAGTTCTAAATTAAAAGTGCTTAACTTGCTTCTCAGGGTCATTTTGTGACTGTTGCAGCATAGCATTTCCTTTTATCCACTTTTATAGTAAAAGTTGGGGATCCATTACAATACTGAGAGGATACTGCCACTCCAATAAAGAACATTCACCCCAGCCACGATTTTAGGTGTATAAGGGTCGACATAATGAGCCTGTAACCCCCCGCAAAGCCTGGCTGCTAAATAAGACCATCACCATAGCAACAGTGCGAAACCTACAAGCAGGGTTTTTTCTTCTTTATCTATAAGCCATGGTATTTTCCCAGGTAGGTACTACAGCTTCCCTGTTTTCACTCTCTGTCTCCAGCCAGGTTAATTTAAACGCATATATGATTGTTGTTTCTGGGCTTTTCTGCAAAGCACCGTGTTCAAAAATGTTTAAGGATTTCCTGCAGCAGAGCTCAAGGTGATTTTTGCTTTTTGTTATCATTCACAAAGCTTAGTTAAAGAGCTACAGCTGTGCTGGTAGACTGATGCATTTGAATGCAACACTTGATCTATTCAATGCATTTATTTTATTCAGTGTTGAATTTCACTCTTTAGAACAGCAGAGAATGAAGTATAATGTTGTAGAACAGTTATTCCAGTAGCACCATTTCAAATCAAATGGTTATTTCTAAGCTGAATCCAGTTTCAGATGTAATAAAATATTTTATTACCGCACAATCCTACCCTTGTTTCTTCAGTCTACATAAAACATTTGTAAGTGTGGTAATTCCATAAATCTTTGCTTGAGGTAGTACCAAGTTGTGAAGAAAGGCGGGGTAGAAGACTTCATTTAGTAGATAATGATATGATGGTGTGGTTTTATGATTTTGCAACAGGAATCCAAAAATGCACATGACCACACACAGCGGGAACTGGATTCTGAATTTTGGTTTTCCACGGGCAATCAATATGCAGTATGAAACTCTCCTGCAGATGCAGGACCAGTGGACTGACCAATCTATTTTGTGTTCACGTTCAAGGATTTTAAGCATGTTTAAAGAACTCCTCGGTTTGCAGTAATTCAACTCACGATGGATCTGTAACATAACCTCGTTGTCGGGAAGCTCTTGTATCGGTGGCCAAATATTACAATATGTTTCAAACAATGTAGCATCAGTGTTCTGAAAATTCTAGGCAACTCTTGTCTGCAAACTGTTTATTTATGGTCTTAGATGATTTATGATGTTTTTATGATCCAATGTCAAATTTATTATGAATAATGTTATTTTTCAGGTTATTACTGATACTATTATTCACTCGGTCACTCCCCCTGTATAATTAAGAGCTTTGTTGCCATGTTGATTCAGACAGGACAGCATTCAAACTCACTGTGGAGGGTATGTAAACCTGAGCAATATATTGTATCACCCGTTATTGCATTATTGGTTTCTCACAGTGTGCACCTCCCCTCAGATAATCTGATATCTGACTTTATGCATTGGCAACGTAAATGTTTTGTTTCCTCCAGGCTTGTTTGAGTTCCTCAGTTCCTCAGTCCTTCAGCTTTTAATGTAGTTGACTGAACTTCGTGTTGCAATTAAACGATGCATTTTAATTACACAGGAACTAATTATTTATAGGCTAGACAGTGTGGAAATTAAAATTAACCTGATATAGTGACATACAGCCATCTGGCTTATTTGGTTTCAGTTAAAAGGTATATTTTCATCTTTTGTTATAGGCTAATGTTCTGGTTGCAGTTTTATAATCTATTTTGATTCTTTAGTAATTAATGTGCGGCAAATACAATTTAATGCAGTTTAATTCTGGTTCTTGAACCTTAATGAAAGAAAAAAAACAAAAGGTTAGAAATTCCATTCCATCAGTCTCAATCAGTTAGGGGAAGCGAAGCACATAAGCAAAACAAAACTATTGTGCTGAGGCATTTATTCAGTAGGTGGAACAGTCCATTACGTCATATCAGAATACCTCTCTTTCAAACATCCCATGTACAAGATGTTTTCTTGGGAAATGTTACGGCTGGTATTTCTAAAGGCTTGATTCTATTACTTCTTTTTTTAAGTGTATCAAACCACAACTCTGACTAACTCTGACCAGCTCTGTGAACTGGTGGTGGTGGTGGTAATGGGGGAGGTAATGGTGGTGGTTGGTAACTAGTAACTACTAGTAACTAGTAGTAGGACATGGCATTCTAGAATGCATCTGGAATAGCTGTTGGTTACATTTCAGTTTTTGGCACTGCTGCCAAGCCAAGTATGGTTCCAAGATACCCAAATTCTAGCTCTCTCAGTTCACTGGAATTGTGAAGTTCTGCTCTTGGTTTACTTGTAGTCCAAATGTAGGCTAGCCGGCACGTTAAAAGTGTGGTTTGCGCTCCATATTGCAGTGTTACATGTTGCCAGATGCTTTAGCCTGTCAGTGCTCAATGGGGTGATCTGTTGGGTAAGCACATGATGCAGACCCAGGGTGCCCCGATATTACATATAGGGTTCTTTCCCACAACACATTTGGAATTTTGTACTACTAAAGTGGTAACAAAACTAAATCATTCTGTGATTTCAAACCGATGATGTTTAGAGGTTATTCCAATCAAGATTTGGTACAAAAGCTGTGTTCACAAAAGGCTGATGTTTTAAGGCGAAAATGTGAGCAGAGCATTTGTTAATTCAAATGTTTAAAATGATTTCCCCATAAAAAAGATAGTAAGAAATCTTTTAAGTGCTGTGAGTATTAAGGAAAGGAAAATTGACCAACGCATTGATTCTGTCTGAAGTGATATAAATGTTATGTAAGAAACACTGTGCTTTTTTTATTTGTAATTTTCATACCGTCTGAATTGGGGTGATGGGGAGTTGGATTAATACATAACTCGACTCTTTCTTCTTCTTTCTCTACCTCAGTTGGTAAAGTCTGGTGGAAATTTTTTGTGCCACGTCTGATCAGAACACCAGGAAAAGATTTTTTGAAGACAAAAGAAGGAAAACAAGAGCACAGTGGAGCATAAAGAAGCCGGGGAAGACATGTGACTGCCAGTGTCTTTCAGCAGAATGCCAGCTACGATGGACACTTGGATCAGCGGGCACTAAATCTCCACTCGATCAGGTATACTCACACACTTTGAATAGTGGAGATGTGTAAAAAGCTTGGCTTGCCAAGAAAACATGCATGTACAGTGCGTCATGCAAGTAAGTTGTGGTCAAGCAGCATGTTTTCTCATGTCTACATCCACTTAAAGAGGGAACTTAAAAAGAGATGTGAAACATCACATTTTTTATCATATTGGCAGTTTTAAAACATCTTCACTGCTCACAAAAATATCCTTTTGAAATATCCCCTAATTTTTGTGAGCAGTATATTTCTGGTCTGAATTGAAACCAACTTCCAGGGATGTGCATCTGTTGCTGTTTCTAAGCAACCTATAATATATATGTCTTTAGTGTTCTCTGTATCCCCCACATGAGGTCGCGGGCCAGCTGGTACCCACACGGCAACTCTGGGTGCAAGGACAGGCACAACCCTAGATGAGGAGCCAATTCATTGTAGGGCAAACACACACACACACACACACTAAGGGCCACTTTTAGAGACGCCAATTAACCTACCATACATGTCTTTGGATTGTGGGAGGAAACCAGAGTACCCAGAATAAACCCACGCAGACACGTGAGGACATGCAGACTCCACACAGAAAGGACCCATGCCCCTCCACCCTGGGATTGAACCCAGGCCCTCTTGCTGTGAGGCAGCAGTGCTACCCACTGATATTGTTTATTTTGCATTTAATTTTGCCTCAGTGGTTATACCTGATGGGAGCAAGGTAACATTTATACATAGATATTCACATCAGTTACCAACAATTCATTTAAAATAATCCATGTCTTTGAACTGTGGGAGGAAACTGACTGGAGTACCTAGAGTAAACCCACAAAAAAAGAGATGTCAAAAAGGGGAGCTGTAAGGTTGTGAGGTGACCGTACTGACTGCCCTGTTCAATGTAGTGTAATGAGCACATGGATGGGGTGAACAAGGTACACCACATTCAAGGAAATCATGCATAATGCACAAATCAAAAATAAAGGGTCAAGTCTCTTCACCCCACTTGAATGCTACAGTCATTGTAATCTGGGCGGTTCCCTCTTTCTGAGTATTCATCATGTGCCCTGCACAGTATATTGGATTAGCATCCAAGTAGTGTATTCTGCACTTGCAGGGCAGTATTTACACCATATAGGCAGCAATAATTAAGTTAGGGCTAAATCATTAAACCCTTACATTAAACAATTTAGACGTTTTCTTGGGAGACATTACTAATGGCCAATACTTAAAAAAACTCATCAACCAAGACATTGTTTAATTTCACAAGTTTTAGCAGAATTTGAACCTAATGGGAAAAATATTTTTTTTTATCTTGCGCTAATTGATTCCTTGTACATGTATCATAGTATAGCAAACTGAATCGAGCAGGAGTTACAGTAATCATTCTTCGTGTGTTGTTGTATGTATTTAAAACATACAGTACAGCGTGGGTATGTCTGTTGACGCTGCTTTGTATCTGTTGCCTGAACACAGTGCAATAGCACTATTTGCCTGCTTATGTCTGCACCGTCAGGCCCCGTATGAAGAATGCAAGGCTACAGTAAGAAGGTCTTGGGTTTATTTTGGCTACATTTGGCACTGCATCACTGTATGTAAGAGTTTCCAAGAAAAATAACAAAAAAACACCTTGAACTGCTTTGTTAGGGTCTGCTTTACTAAACTAAAATGAATGTCATGTAAAAACAAAAAACTAAATGTAATGTAAAACTAATAGTCTTGATAGTTGATTTTATTACTGAATCCACATCGCTCTTGCTAAAGTGACAGGTATTTTTAAGTTTTTAATTATAAAAAAAATAGATATTTTTTCTAAATATCGTAAAGCTGCCCCCATAAATGCTGGATGGGATTTAGGTCAGGTTATTGTGGAGTAAAGCTTTGGACAGTAAGTACGTGTTGAATTTCTTTGGTCTTCAAGCAGTAGCTGGTTTATTGGTTTAGTCTATTAGCAATTAAAAAAAGTAATTAGAGAAAAATGCACTACACTTTTAGTCCACGCTGTGTATGAGTGTGAATCTGAGTATAGTCTGAGTGTGACTTCAGAAAGTGTGTATCGGTCTATTATTGTGTTCATGTGGCTGTGGGTAAGAGTTAAACCATGCTGACGTCAAGCATCGACAACAGTTTACTAGGTGGGAAAAGAGGTGTCTGTGTGAACTTGATGGCCTGTGTTTGTGTGTGTGTGTGTGTCTGTGTGTGTCTGTGTGGGTGCATGTGCACACACACTCGCACACTCACACTAGTGTCGTTTCCCTGTCGGAGTGGAACAGGAAGAATGGCTACTTAAGAAAGGAAACTGCCTTCGTCAAACACCAGATGCAGACCAACTAGGGTTGTGCTTACACTGAGAAAACACACGCATGCATGAACACACTCACGTGTGTCATACTACAACTATTAATGCAAACCCTAAACAAAAGCCTGACCCAAAACATTGTCTCAAGGACAGTTTTTCTAATAATATTGTTTGTTAGGACCATCGAAAAAGGTATTGCTGTCAAGACATTCGATTATCATTGTTTCATTTGGGAATCAAGGTCCAAGGGTTTGGAGGAAGACGGGTGAGGAACAGAACCCAAACTGCTTGAGGTCCAGTGTGAAATGTCCACAGTCAGTCATGATTTGGGGTGCAAAGGACGGTGCAGGTGTTGGTAAACTCTGCTTTCTTAAATCCAAGGTCACCGCAATGGCCTACCAGAATTTTTTAGAGGACTTCATGATTCCTTCTGCTGAGGATCTGTATGAAGATGCAGATTTCATCTTCCAGAAGGACCCATGCCGCCAGAAGCACCAAAACCTGGTTTGATGCCCATGCCATCACATTACTTGACTGACCAGCCAACTCGCCGGACATAAATCCCATTGAGAATTTATCGGGTATTCTCAAGTGGAGACTGAAGGCCATCAGACCCAACAACAAAGAAGAGCTGACGGCAAGCATCAAGGAAATCTGGGCTTCCAAAACTCCCTGGCATTGACATATATCTTTAAAAGTACCATTTTTTGATTGATTCGATGTGATCCTAATTTTTTCCTGCAAAAACTGATAAGTAGTTTGGGCTGTTATCTCCACCGTATTCAAATTTTTTTGAATTCGTTTTCATGGGTTTTATGAGCCGGAAGCTAAAATTATGTAAAAATAAACAAACAAATACTTGAAATCGTTTACATTGTGGGCCCTGAATATATAACCTATGAAAGTTCAACTTTTTCAATGGAATTATGGAAATTAATCAACTTTTCCATGATATTCAAATTTTTTGGAATGTGTCTGTATATTTCAGCAAAGGTTGTTCAAGTGGACGTAATATGGTGCATGCTAGTTTCATCTGGCTGGCATATGGTGTCCAGACAATGCGTATACAGGCACAAAATGAACATGACAAGTTTCACTGAAGTTTAGGCAATTTGGTATAATGAGTAAGAAAGCTTTTTCTTGAAAGATATAATAAAACTTTGATAATAAAAAGTTGATGATAACCTATCATTTTGAAATACTTTCTAAATCTTTCAAGGATGGAAAATTGATTTGAACAGAACAAGAGGCTTAAAATGTGTAAAACATGCCCAAAAAAGAACAAACAACAGAGTTTTAATAAAACCATGCAGTGCATTTTAAAAATCAGAATAAGACCAGTTTATGAAGTAATGATCTTACTCTTTAAGTTCCTAAACCTACAGCATACTTACATGAAGTTAACACCAGGTGCTTTTGACTTATTATTTAGAATATTGAAAGAAAGGCTGGATATAATGCTGCTATTAAAAGAGTTGCTGACAGACTTGTGTTGTCCTGGAATTAAACGAGTGGGTTGGTTTATGCTTAGTTTCTTAATTGACTCAGACCAAAATACCTGCTTGACAAGATATTGTCTAATATGGTTAGTTGCTGTACAGGATTAAATGAAAGAATAAAGGCTCCCTCCAGTCTGGATCTAGGAATGTTCTTGCTGTAATAAACAATTTCACTGGGTTTGGCTCCTGCATACAAATAGGCTAGGCTCCCAGGATTTGTCTCTAAATATTCCCTGTACTGAAAGAGTTCTTAAATTAAAGGCACAAACATCTTATCAGTATGTCTATTTTGAATGGACAATACTGAATCTACATGTATTACGTAATAAAATTCAGAGTATAAACACTTTAACGATGTTACCATATATCAGGTTATTGCCAAGGACAAAACATGCTGCCCTCTTCTTTCGACTCTAGCATCGTTACACAATGATGTGTGAATGGTTTCATTCAGTCTGCCCAAGCTGCATATTTCTTTGGTATTTTCATTGTTTTCTACAAGCATGTCATTCCTCATGCAGTAATCAGGAGGAATATTTTATTTCTGTATATATTATTGCTCACAAAAATTAGGGGATATTTTAAAATGAATATAACATTAAAAAGGACATTGTAGATTGCCTTGACAGATAAAGAGATAGAGCACAGTCTCTCATCTTGGGGGAAAAATTCTTGCAACTCTGGACAGAAATAAATGTTGTGACGTTGCAAAAGCTTGTGGAAACGATGTGCCATAATTGAAGCTAAAGGCGGTCCAACGAAATATCAGTGTGTGAGATTTTTTAGTCTATAATAACTGTATATATAATAATGTAGCGTAACCACAGCATTTCCTCACTACATTTCATTACATCATGCACTGCATTTGCACTGAGTTTAATTTGACACAGGAGAGTGCATAGTGCAGGAGTGTATCACACCTTAAACATGTTTTAAAACACTTACATTAAACTACAGTTGGGCAAATTTGTTAACATAAAACTTATATCTGAAAGTGAAACCGATTATTGTTCAATCCCAGGTTTTCCTCATTACATTTTCCATTACCAAGACTCCCTACGTCACACGCTGCTGAGTATTATACTGCATATTTCTTGGATTCGCAAGTTGAAACATCATAAGCCGGGCCACTGTAAAACAGGGAGTACCTGTACATATTGCCCAGTTTAGGAGTGTTCAGTTTTTCACAGTTATGGGAGAAAAAGCAGAGAAGCAGAAACATGTGATATCATTCTCACAGACTCCCATTTATAGACACATAAACAGTCCCAAAGAAACGGGAGCACACACATGCAGACGCAGACGCTTTGACTGTCTATTTTGGGGATGAATCTTCTGATACCCATGCCAGAACAGACAGACTCAACATATCGTCTCTCTCCCTCCCTCCCTTTCTCCCTCTCTCTCGCCCACTCTTTTTCTCTCACCCTGTAACTAGACATCCTGAAGTATGCAGTCATGAAAAGTAGAAGATGAAGAGTTCAAATAACTGTGGCTAAGCAATAGAACAAATTAAAATGTGTTTGTCTATAGTAAAATACGTTTGCTTACGTTATATTTCTGCATTATTGTTCTTTTATGGGGACTGTGGTTAAGGTACTGGACTATGGACCAGAAGGTCCAGGGCAAGAGCAAGAGAAACCCTTAACCCATAATTGCTTGGATTGTATTAGTTATAAGTCACTCTGGATAAGGGCATCTGCTAAATGCTGTAAATGTAAATGTTTGCAAAATTACAAAACAGAATATTCAGTCCTCGACATGAAAACCAGTCTCAATTGTAAACACAGGGTGCAGGATTTCCCTTTTCAGAATGTCACTATTATTATTATTATTATTATTATTATTATTATTATCGTTATTGTAACAATGCATAAAGTGGTTACATAAGTGCTTGTTTCAAGAATGAAATGATGCAGCATACAGTTAAACTATTAGATTGGAGACATGAAAAGAGTTTGCTTGACAACACTGGATCACCTTGACACGCCTTCACAACTGTTTGACGGCTCGATTATGATATGACAGGCTTTCATTAGTGTCATGCTGTCTCTTTCCAAATGACAGGATTGATTTCAGTTCAGTGTTAGAAATCTGAATGGTACTGGCACCATAATGTCTAAAGTACATTATTTATGCTCCCCATTTTCCCTTCCTATTCTTCCCGTCTCCTCTGCACCATCCCCATGCTGTGCATAATATATCCTGCTTTGATCTACCAGTTAGAGAGCTTGTCCATCCAGAAGGATTGCTTTTAGAATCTGATCTCATTTCCAGCAAATGTGAAAGCTTATTCCATCAGAGCTGGAGCACAAGAAACCAAAAGACAGCTTCAGCATGTGGGCACATGAAGCTGTTTTAGCAATTGAGTCTCCCATCAAGAACAATCCGTTGTCACCCAAACAGTGACTAGGATGATTTGTACAGCATCTTTCGTTTTCCTTATTTATTTGATGAGAAGCAGGACAGAATATATACGCTAACAAGAAAGTGTTGATGTTTATTGGTGCCACATGCCACATATATAATGCTAAAACAATGGTATATCTAATCTAATGGTGGTCTGATACTTTTGCACAGTGCTCTGCTTAAGAAGTATATCCTTACCTCAGAAGAACCACTCTTTGCATTTAAATGCTCAGGACATTTTTTGCCATAGGGCACTACAAAGGACCCATAACAGCATCTTAATGGAACAAACTGATAAATATTTTAGGTTTGTAGTTTTTAAGTGTGTAGTGTTAACTCCTGTTTAATAGCTTCGAGAGTTTTGAGAGAGCAGGAAACAGATTGTTGTTGAACGCCGCCATTTGTGCAAACAAATCTCATTTAAAGTGTGCCTTTGGGCCGTAGTTGTAAAACTGAAGCCATCTGTGTAATTTGGTGTTGATATGGGGACAACTCAAGTAATGAATGCCTACAAGTGCAAATATTATAAGCTGGAAAGCTGGAATCTCCTCAGCTACACACATGTTGATGGTGCTCGATGGATTATCACATCCTTTTATCATACGCATCAACATTTCTGATGGTCTTTAGACACGTCTCCTTTAGTCTCGTTGCACATTTTGCAGTAAATGTATTTCAGCATACACATCTCCCTTGGTTACCACCCTAAATGCTGTAGTTGCTGTGAAAGTGTGTCGGTGGGTCTGAAATTCTGAGGCTTGCACCTGCCGAGAGTGTTTCATTCAGATATAACATATATCCTTCGTTATTGGATATTTAGTTTTGAAATGTCCCCTAATTTTTGTGAGCAGTGTATGCTATACT
>JAUZST010017798.1:0-30000 GCA_034779995.1 Parotocinclus haroldoi
ACTACTCCACTATCCTGCCGAAATACTTTATGGATCACATCGATGAAAGACAGAAATGTGTGGAGATCCATGATCCACCAAGTGACCGAGAGTCGGCCGCGACTGTACGGTTAATCCAATTCCAAAAATTAGTAACAGGTCATCTCATTAAGTCATATCTAAAATAGCACCGGAATAAGTTGCAGCAAGGATTTAAACAGAATAAAAAAAATAAATGATCTTTTTTGAACGAATATTGTTACGAAATATTATTACTCTTAAAGTATGCATTACATACTAGTGCTGAACAATCGATAAATATTTACATGTATCTAAAAAAAAATCTGACACATGCATAAATCATTTGGCACATTTACACTTTGGTGTGATTTTGTTTTAGCTTTTCGTAGTTCCATAATGAATATATGATGCAATGGTTATAAATAGTCGATAATTAATATATATTAATTATTGATTTAAACAACATTCGTGTGCGTGTGTGTGTGTGTGTGTGTGTGTCAGGTCCTGGACTGGATTAAGCGAGTATGAGAATGAAAGCATAAATAGATAGAGTTCGAAAGAAACTCTAACTGTGCTGCGTAAGACTGTCTGGTGTGACGTCATGAGTGCGCGCCAGAACTACATGTTGTGAATGGAGCGCGAGGTTATCTAGCATGATGGAGGGAACAGAGTGTGTTGCGGTGCTGAGAGATTTTTGTAGCGAACAGAGCTTATTATCCAAACCTGACGGTTCAGCCACCTTTATCCAGGGTATTCATTACTCACATGACATCACATAACAAGCATTTACGAAAACTTAACCAGAGGTTATATGGAAGTTAGCATGGACCTGCTCGTCTGCTTTGAGCTTCATGTTCTGCTCATGAAACTTCTTCTGGTTTCTTTTTTGTTTACAGGAGACAGCAGTGTTTTAGCAGGAGTTTATGGACCGGCTGAAGTGAAAGTGAATAAAGAGATTTATGATCGAGCTATACTGGAGGTTCTGATCCAACCCAAAGTGGGCTTACCCAGTAAGTTCCGATTTATTTTTATTATTATTATTATTATTATTAATAATAATAATCAGTAAGTTCACATTTATTTTTATTATTATTATTATTATTATTATTAATAATAATAATAATAATAATAATAATCAGTAAGTTCCCATTTATTTTTATTATTGTTAATAATAATAATAATAATCAGTAAGTTCCTATTTATTAGTATTATTTTTTATTATTATTGTTATTAATGATAATAATCAGTAAGCTCCCGTTGGTGGTTATTATTATTATTATTTTTTTTTTATTTTATTTTATTTTATTATAATTAATAATAATAATAATAATAATCAGTAAGTTCCCATTTATTATTATTAATATTAATCGGTAAGTTCCCATTGATGATGATTATTATTATTATGAATCAGTAAGTTTCCATTATTATTATTATTATTATTCAATAAGCCTTGAATACTTACAGCGAGCCTTTTGTAATAAATTCCTGAAATTTCACCAACCCATTCCTTAAAACCGTGCGTAAACACTGAAAATAAAACCATCTGAAGTGAAACCTGGTTTGTTATTACCTCCACTCACCTCATGGTGGCAGTCACAGCATTCTGAAACATGAGCGTGTCTTTGGAGAGTATTCTCGCTCTAAATGCTTCTGATAATGTAGTACATAGAACAGGGAGTAGATTGGGCGACTCTCCAACTGCAAACGATGATCCAGGATAGAACTCACAGTCATGTTCCAAAGTCTCATGGCAGATGTTATAGGACAAACTCTGTAGGAATAACTAAGTTTGGGCTGTCATTTTTTTTACCTGCTATAAGTATATTGCACTTATTCCTTTTCCTGGAGGAAATCTTCAATAACAACCCACAAGGAAAAAAATCATAAGTTCTTGGAAGAAATAAATCTAATAATACACATGAGAGAGAAAGAGAGAGAGAGGGTGTTTATTGATTTGATTTGCGTTGTGTTTTTGAGGTGTTAAAGAGCGAGTGAGGGAACAGTGTGTTCGAGAAACTTGTGAAGCTGTTCTTCTCTCCACACTTCACCCTCGGTCATCCCTCACACTCGTCCTCCAGGTGGTTCATGACGACGGCTCTGTATCCTCCAAACCTCTAGCTCCGTCTCTCTGTGTGTCTGTCTGTGTTTGTCTGAGTGTGTGTGTGTGTCACTGTATTTGTCTACCTGTTTGTGTGTCCGTGTGTCCCTGGGTTTCGATCCCAGTTGGACCTGAATGTCAGGATAATAGCAGAATAATCAGGGCTGAAACGGGGCAGAAGGAAAAGGTTATCGTGTTATTTCTTTTCCTTATTTTCTTTTGTTTCATTTTTTGAAAACTTACTTGCCTTTCTTTTTCCTTTGATTTGACTGTTTCCTGCTCTGTATTTTTTTTGTTTGTGTTTCCATTTTAACCACTTTTGTCTGGATTTGTCTGGATTCTTTTTCCCATTTCTCGTTTCCTTTGTCCATTCCATCCTGCCTAAATAACAAAGTTCATTATTTCATTATAACCAAGTTGATTAACTTTTCTCCCCGTTTCTTCCACCCATTTCTTCTCTTTTCTTTATTTCCGTTTTGTGTTTTGAGTTTCTCCTCTGTTTGTCTTCCTGCGCCATCTTACTTAATCTTTCTACCCTGTTTGTTTTGCACTCATCCCTTTTCCTGGAGGAAATCTTCGATAACAACCCAAAAGGGAAAAAAAATCTAAGTTCTGGGAGAAATAAATCTAATAATACACATTAAGAGAGAGAGACAGACAATAGCCAGTCATTTGCCAATGGAACTGGACCATCGCCGCCTCTTTTTCTTATTTGTTTTTTTTGTCTTTACCATGACCGATGTATTGTAATTGTATATTTTATATTTATGTTTTTGTATTTGCTGTTTATTCAGTACCTGCAGTTCTTCTCTGTTCTTCCATGTTCGTCTTCCTTTAAAATGTTGTTGATTTTTCTTTAATATCTTTCTTTGTATCGTTTGTCCCTCCTTTAATGAGTTGTTTATTATTTTCCACTATTTTCCATTGTGTCGTCTGTCTTTTTGGCTAGTGTCCTTTTTCTTTTTTCTCTTCCTTGTTTGTCTTTTCTTTTTTCCTTTCTTGGCCCCTAATCGAGTTTACCTTATTAAAGCTGAGGCACGTAAACGAAGACGCATAACAAAGGACTAATAGGAATATATGATAAGAAGCAGGGTTTTCCCTCATAGCTAATACCATAACTGTAATATATTCTGTATTATCCAGTAACTCAGCTCTGTTCTGTCCTAAAATCCTCCCCCGGCTTCTCCTCTCATGATCCAGCCGTGAATCACTTCCATTACTCAGAGCTGGAGGCAGGAATTTGGACCCGAGGGCAGATTTAATCCTGAGGTCAACAGACTGAAGCTGAACCAGGCTGGATGATGTGGGCTCACTGAATCGGACGGGTTTCATTTCGGCTAAATAAGTACAAATTAGCTCCAGGTAATTTGGTTAGGAAAAAGTAATGGAGTTCTGTCTTAGTCTACTGACTGCGTAAAGCCCATTTTGCAGAGCAAATTAACTTGTAATATTAAACGATATATCTTCATGTTGGTGCGTAGGCAGAAGCAGAGATAAATGCAGACAGATGGAAAACTACAGCAGGTGTTAGGCTTCAAATGAATAACTAACAGAAATAAAGTCACGAAATAAAACTGGGTGCTGGCTTACTTTAACCAAACTTCCAATCCAACATAAAAAAAAAGCATAAAGGGAACTAAACGCACAAATGAAAGCACTGAAACACTTAAAACTATAGGAATTACATAAGAAATAATAACTGCACTTGGAACCTCCCAAAACGCCACGCCCACTACAGCATTAATACACAGCTCTCTTAAGATCAGAAATGCTTATTCCGTCACAGTTAAGCAACAAATCAAAGTCAACGCGGGGCGGGGGTGGGGGACAAAGTTTGCGCACCCCTGGCGAAACTGAAAAGAGTAACATACTCCATATTTTAGGTTTAGTCTACCGTCCCTGGCACCTTCTGTTTTTTTTTTAAATAAATCTATGTATTACTCTTGACTCGGGGCAGCAATGAGGTCCCGGGTTCAATCCCGCACCTTTGTAGATCCCCAGCTTGTGCATGAGACTGTGTGGTATTGATACGTGGATGTGCTTTGCATGTGGATCAGTCCTTATCTGGCCCTCAGCTGTTGGCCTGCTGTCTGAACTCGGCCTGTTTGGCCCTGATGGACGCCGGCCTGCCCATGAACTCTCTGTTTTGTGGCATCACGTGCGCCATCGACTCCGAGGACCGGATCGTGACCGACCCCACAGCCCAGCAGGAGAAGGTACGACGAGCGCCCCTGCTTGACAGATATGTTCATATGGAGCATAAATATGAGCGCAGGCTCTCCGTCACCTCAAAATGACCGAGAACACATTTTCCCCGTTCCGATGGTTGATGTGACCATGACCTGTGACCTGTGAAGGTTTTATTCCTTGCGTTGCCGCCACCCGATTGGCTGATGAGTTGTTCAGGTTCATGTGTATTCCATAAACATTCCTAAAATGCTTACCCGGGCTTATGTGTAAGACATTTTGATAGTCGGCGCTTCACTTTTTAATGGGTTTCATATTTGTTACTTCAGGACAGTCGAGCGCTTTTGACGTTTGCAATTGACAGTAAAGATCACAACGTCATCATGTCATCGACCAAAGGATCCTTTACAGTCAAAGAGGTAAAAAAAAAAAGTCATTCAATTCAAATGAATTATTTAGTAAAATACACACGACGTTGAGCTGTAATCATGCATAGTGATACAAAAGTGGAACAGCGTGCATCGCCGAGTTCGATTACGCGTCCTTGTTTATTACTGCTCTAATGTATTTGCGTTTTTGGACACCAGAGGGAGCCCTCACACGGCATGCTCGTCCTGTTCTAAATGGGACTTCTGATTAATTAGTAAAGATGCGTTATTTTTCAGTTTTTATGCAAGAAGAGTGCACATTATTTTGTTATTTTTCAGAAATGATTAAGTTGTCACTCGGTTATAATTTAAATGACGGTTCAGCTAAATCTGCAGTATTTTCTTTTAAAATGCGAACAGAAAATGTGCAGCGTTTTGCCTTTTTTACCCCTCGAAAGCAAAAAAGGACGGTCTTTTATGAGAAATCGAATCGTGAGAAAGTTGAATTGTGAACAAAGTGTGACGTTACGCCTGTACCATAAATACATGTACTAATGTAACTGTTTAGAGTCTCACAAGTCCAGCATGAAGGAAAAGGCCAAATGAAAGCTTTTCATTACAAAAAAAATGCTGAAAATATGCATGATTTGTAATTCTCTAACCTTGCCCAGTCAACAGCCGCGAATGTACCCTGTTATCTTTTCCCACCTGTCAGTTTTAGCACTAGCTTCTGTTTTAAATCCACACCGAAAGCGATTCACTTGCTTACTGGATAACTGGCTGCACCCCAGGGTCACGTGTCTTAATTCATTCAGGGTAGCTTCAGTCATGAAAGGGCAGGTGTCTCTAATAAACGGGCCACATTGTGGATGTCTCTCTCTACATAACCGGTCCTGTTTCTTACAGATGCAGCAGTGTGTAGCCATCAGTCAGAAAGCTTCACAACGGGTCTTCCAGTTCTACCGAGAGTCTATAAAACGCAGATACTCTAAAGTATCGTGAATCATTTCTCCTTGTATTTACATTCTTCTGTTTCTTATTAAATGGATTTCTTTACTGTTTGACATGTTTATCTGTGTATTTGATCACAGGATCGACATAGATTCAGATTTATCAGCTATTAGGGCTGCAAAGGGGGCATCGTGATCCAACGCGAAAGGAACGATCCTTTCCGCAATTGCATTTTTCGGCCACCAGAGGGTGCAATCATACGTCATATTTGCATTTGCATACCTTCAATGAGTGAATGCCCTTGTTTTATTATGTTCATTCGTTTGTTTACCTTGTTTTACAATAGCAAATGTTGGAGTAACATTAATTGAAACTCCCTCCAAGTTCTTTTTATTGCAGGAGACTAAAGATTCTTTTATATTTTTTTAAACAAGAAAAGTACACGTTATTATCAGTTGTTGCAAATAAAAAGATTTTTAATCCTTTTAAGACGTGGCGAAGCGACAATAGAACATTTTGTTTACAATTTGAATGTTTTGTTTCTACTCATTTTCCTGTAATTTAATGAGTTTTTTTACTTAAGAAAATAAAAATACAAGATATCGGACATTGCGTTGCATAGGCTACACTTCAGAAATAAAGTAGGAAAGCACTTTATCGAGTGACTTATCTTAAAAAATGCGTGACGAGACCTCGGAGTCAAGTCGAATCGTGAGCAGTGTATCTAGCAGTATACCCCAGTATATACAGTTTTCAGCACCACGCTCTAAAACACTTTAGAGATGCCAGTTGACCTAACACTTGCTTTTGGAGTGTCCTCAGAGATTAGGCCGACACCACGGTGACCTGGGTTTGAATCCCGGCAGTACCTCACAACTCAGTCGGGCCTCCCAGGCTTGATTGTAAATACGGTTGGGCTGAGGGGGGAAGGTCATGCATGAGTGCAAACTGTAAAGTTGCGATGCTCCCTTAAAGGCCCTAGACCTAAACCCTCTACCCCTTACCAAATCCATGACCCTTGTATTTTTTTCTCCCGAAGTACCCAAGCTGAGCGCCCACACTTTAGTAGTTTGTAGCGTATCGATGGCTGGTGTTATGGTTAGTTTGACTGTGCATAACACCTGCTTATTCCTCTGTAACCGCACAGCCGGGATTTGCCATTAAACCCCTGAGCTGGCACACAGGAGCTTCGTCACCCCGTACACAAATGACCCTGGTGCACCTTGACCTGTTTCGGAGCTCGCGCACACACAACGTGTATCCGTTCCTGACGTCATTTGCCTTAACCCCAGTGGAACGGCGTATTATCTCTGGTCTCCAGCGTCAGCTTGGACTTCTTTCAGTAAGTGTACATGTTCAGCCCATGCTGAGATCTGTCCCACTTCTTCAGTGCTCAAGGGCCAACAAAGGATCTGAACGCACCTGTCACGACAGGTTTGTACCACCGCTGCTTCATGGTTTTAATCTTCCAAGGATGAAACCATCTTCATGAAGGCTCTCGGTTAACATTCTGCTAGATAAGATAGCCTGTACAGTATGTCTGTATATAGTGTGCCACCTACAGGCAACTATTGGCGTTGCTCAAACATATACAGGGCGAGTCAAAAGCAACAGGACACCCTATTTCAGAAACAAAAGCGGAAATGACTTGCACAATGACAATGGCCGCCATCTTGAAAGCCACCTTATTGGATCGAGGGCAAACATTCCAATGTGAAGGTGATCGTGTAGCTAATCGAAGAAGATCAGAATTGTCTCAGAAATCGATTGCCACTATCAGACTTGCAATATCTCTTGTCGTTCCACGCTTATCAACAGAAACTTTGATTTTTGCTGTTCATCACAGGTAAGCGAAGATGGAATTGACCATTTTGATGTCAGGGAAACGCAGCTGCCGACTCACCCTGTATATGTTGATACAATAGTACTTTCGGTTACAACGTTGGCGTCCCCTTTAGGAATTTCGGATGCAAAATTTTACTTATTAAACACAGAAAAAGGTGAATGGCGTCACTCATTATCAGGGTGTTTTTACCCCCAGAAATGCTGCTCACTCAATTTTTGCGCACCGCTCTGTGTAATGTGAAAGGTTTTAATATTTTGGGCTGTGGGTTGGCTAGAGGTTTCTGTTAGTCTAAATTCATTCTGGCTTTGAGTGAGTAAATGTTAAATGTTTTTGAAGCCGAAACACGAGCTGTTTAGGCTTGATAAAGTCTTGATACACAAATGACACGAGCATAAATCAGCTTTAGTGTGTTTGCACACCCTTTATTCCACTCGGACCTCCGCTGTTTATCACGGTTCCCCCTCAGCAGTGCTGCTTTCTGCAGCGAGATGTATGGCTCATTGTTAGAGAGCTTATGGATGCAAACTGAACACCCACACCACTCTTTATATAGTGCAGGTATTATAAAAACAGCTCAGTGCAGAAGAACCATGCAGACGAAGTTTCTGACCCGCAATGTAACGATGGCACTGAGAATGTAGTCCCATTCCCTTTCGACACAAATTGTTAAGTAGCCTCTCAGTTCATGCCCTCGGTCAAGCAGATGGAGCTTAAAAGTCATCCATGCAAGCACAAACAAACTGGAGATCAGACAGCAGGCAAACACGTTGGTCAACTGGACATCCTTTGCAAGGGCAGTCACAGGTCAGTGGCTAAAGGAATACTTTATATTTTTAACACCATGTCCTAGGTGGTAAGAGCCGACTGCAGGAAATGGCAGTTCCCTGAGGGCTTGGGTTTGAATCCCGGGTTGGGTTTTCAACATCAGTTAATTTACAGTCATGGTTCCAAAACTGGGAGTCATGAAATAAGGGAGGGTTTTTTCGTTCTGAGTTAAAAAAAAAAAAAAAAAAAAACAAACAGTTTCTTTGTAAACATATGTTAGATGAAATTAAATTAACTGGAAAAGATTTTATTTTTAGCCAAAATGTTTAGCTCTCTTGAAAACAGAAAAATAGCTCAAATAAAAAAGGGGGTGGCTGGAAATATGGTTGGGAACCCCTGCTTTACCTCTGCTTGTGACTAGTGAATTTGGGGACAGATTTCAAACCTTTGCCATAACCTTGATCAGGGTAGACAGAAGTATCTCAGTACAATTTGCATTGCTTTGTGGTGCAGCAGTGTAACATTCCAGCCCACCATCCGGTCAGGTTGCTAGTCCCTGTCCACAGTGCCTAAAACGGGCCTGAGTGTGTCAAAACTGGACGTAGGAGCGATGGGAAGTTGTCCGATCTGATTAATCCTGTTTTTTTCCCCCATTACATGGATAATGTTAAAAAGGCAAGAGATTTGGCAGGGTTTCTTTTATCAACAGGACAGAGAAATGTTATACTTGGTCATAATCTCCTTAAATCCCCAACTGCATAAGCTTGAACTTTATCCTGCTTCCCTTAATGTGAGGAAACTGACTGCTTAAGTGTTAGTGTGAAGGGTGAGTCAAAGGTCACAGGACAAGTGTTTTCCTATTTCAGAAACAAAAGGGGAAATAACATATCTGAATAAGTCATGGGCGAGGGGGGTCTCTTTTAGGTTATGTCCGAAACATGGATGCCATCTTGAAAGCCGCCAAATTGGATCAAGTTTTTTCCAGCGCGAAGGCGGTCATGTAGGATATCAAAGAAAACTAGAATTGTCTCAGAAAATCAGATTTGCAATATCTCAAGTGATTCAAAAGTTAACGACACAGAAAGTTCAAAACGTTTCTTGGTGGTCACAGGCAGCTAAGGATGGAATTGATGATTCTGAGGTCCGCGTTACATCCCTCATACCCAAATTTAGAGAAACCGGGATTGTGGATGATAAGCCACGATCGCCCGAAGAACCGCTACCGACCAAGAAACCTCAACAACGGTTTTTGGCAGCCTTTGTCGCCGCATGCGACGTGTCCTGTGACTTCTGACTCACGCTGTAGCATCAAAACGGAGATTACAGGTATTGAGCTTGGTAAAAGTGTCTCTGAAGGGATAAATCGTGGACGTAGGGCAGCATGTAGGTGCAGCCCACGGCTCAGTTCACGTGCTGGTGTAACTGTAGCTCATATTGTTGCAGTCATATCCCAAAATCAATAGATAGTTGCAAATGATCACACAGAGTCCAACAGAATGTTCAGCTCTCGTTATCCTTGGGAAATCCTTTCAAATACAGGGTAGCAGGAATTAGTCATTTCCACTGGTGCATGGCAAAAGTGCAAGGACGGAAGTCATTACAAGGACGTTTCTCCCTTGCAGTACTATTTGGTCCTTCTCCTAAAATGTCCATCGTCTTCAGATCCGGGTGTGATAGTGAGAAGAAGCCACCTGTTACAGATCCGTGTGAGTGCATGTACCAAACTGTCCACGTTAGACCGGACATCAGAATACATAGGAAAAGGGCCTGTTTCCCAGCATGCATTATGGTGGCTTCCCAGACAGGTAGGTGATGAGTGCAGCCACAGCGCAGATGTAGGTGATAATGCCAAAGATGATGGAGATGATGGAGAGCCAGAGCGTGTGACGAGATGCTTTGTTCGCCGCCTGAAAGTCTCCCTGCGCCCACGCTTTGTTGGTCTGGTCATATTGGCGCCAAGGAATTGAAAAAAAGAGAAAGAGGTCAAGTATATAGCATGCAAAATATTATATATACTGTATATATATGCCCTATAAAATACACATCCCGAATACCTACGTCTAATACACCTTTATCTTTATCATTATATCGTGCATCCAGTATATATATATATATATATATATCTCAAGAATATACCCCAGATAATACACCAAAAAGAGACCATTGTAGGTGCTGTATGCTGGGACTGTGGTGGCCTGGTAGATAAGATACTGGCCTATGGATCAAAAGGTCCAGAGTTCAAATCCCACCTCTGACAAGCTGCCACTGTTGGCTTCTTGAGCAAGGCCCCTTACCCACATTTGTAAGTCGCGCTGGATAAGGACGTCTGCTAAGCTGTAAAAATGTTTGAGTGAAATAGAACTTTCTGGTTTTATTCTACAAATTACCGATATGAATTTGCAGCAAATACAAGAGCAAAATATCAATGAAGCTGCTGTGCTTTCACTATTATTAATTTTATGGTAACCGTTAAACTTAATGTTTTAACCTGGAACGGTTCAGAAATCGATATTTTCGAGGCAAGCTCCTGATTCTTGCACTTTTAATTAAGAAATAAGTCCAAGTAATCAGTAGCTTATTAACTAGAATCAGGTGGGTCCGTGTTGGATGCCTTATATATGGATACTACTGTACAAATACCACATATAATACCCACAAAATACTTTAATATATCCCAAGTATATGTAATAGAACTCAAACAACATTGTATATATATTGTATAGCATCGGAATACGGTGCATACTGTTCTATTTTAGATGCAGCTCCAGTTCCTTTAGACCGGCCTTTCGGGAATAATTTAGTTTCAGCCCTAATCCATCAGAGCTGATCTAATCAGTCTACTTTTATTGATGCTGGAATTAAATGCTGTAGGAAGGCAGATGCACAGGAACAGCGTTGTTGATCGCTGCTGCTAAAGTGGCCCAGGTGAAATATTGCTGAGAGTTTAAATCTGGAACAACGGGTATTTTTTTTTAACAGATTGAGATACTGTGTGGAGCTTTAGGGTGATCAGTGAGACAGAGTCAGCAGTATTGGTTCCGGGGAACAATCTGTTCTTGCAACGCTATACTCAAATCATGAAGATGAGTGAATAAATGGCGAGCTAAGTGGCCTATCTTTGGATATACAGTATTTCATAGCTGGTTTATGTAGGAGAATACTATCAAATTAAAGGGACACCGTGTTCAGTCATTGCAGATTTTGTTACTGATGTACGGTTTCTGCTGCTTTTACCAGCAGAGGACCGTGTAAACATCCATCTATTATCTTCCGCTTAATCCACATGGGGTCGCGGGCCAGCCGGGGCCCACCCGGCAACTCTGGGCGCAAGGGCAGGAACAGCCCTAGATAGGGTGCCAATCCATCGTACGCACGCACACACGCACACACACAAAGGGCCATTTTTGAAACACCAATTAACCTAACATGCATGTCTTTGGACTGTGGGAGGAAACTGGAGTACCCACGCAGACACGGGGAGAACCCATGCTGTTCCGCCCTGGGATTGAACCCTGGACCGTCTTGAGACCGAGCCACCGTGCTTTACAATTTTACCTTCTCATATCTATGGCCAATCCCAATTTGAACAAGCCTAGGGTGACAGTGGAAAGAAAAAAACCTTCCTGAGGATTTAAAAAGGTGGCTTAGATGTTATATGGAAGAATTAAACTCATTCATCTAGTCAAACAGTTTCAGGAACCTATGCAATTTCTCGGGGCAGTGATGACACTATGACACACTGTGAAAAGAACACACTCCTCTGTCGGGAGTGTAATACCCAGACCAAGGTTCTGCCGCGATGCCCCCTACTGGACATCAATTTGGTATGAACCAGGTGGCCATAATGTCTTGGCTCACCTGTGTATAGTGCAGGGCGTACACAATAAAAAAAAAAATCTATGAGTTGCAGCAGTGAAAGAAAATGCACCTTCTGTGAGAGATAGAAGGCGGCGATGCCGAGGGGCCAGAAGCAGCAGAGCATGGAGAAGAAGGCCAGGCCGAGGTGATCCTGTGGGATCATTAGGGGGAAGTTGCTTTCACTCTCAGTATCAGTGAAGTCGTCGCTGGAGGAATCCTGTCAGAGAAAGTGTATATAGACAGAGACAGTATGTTTCACATCATATTTATACCGCTGTGACATTACAAAGGACTCCTTAAGAGCCACTGAACACTCACATCAGCTTAAAAACACTAAATATGGTGAACAGGTGGCACATCAGAGCAGTTCTTCAGCCTTTTAGTGGCGCCTCCTGGACGCACGGAGGATACCATGAAATGTCAAGGGGGAACAGATCCCCCCCCCATGCATAAATAAAGGTAAAGATAAAAAGCATCGTTATTCTTTGCGTAACGTCCGTAAACCTGTCCATAAGAATTAGATTAGATGAAAGGTTTTGTTAAAAATTCACTGACTTATTTGGCAATTAAAAACTTTCCACATAAGTCCAGCTAAATTTATAACCAGAACAATCGAAGTAGTTTACTAGTAGAACTAGTTCTGGTTATCTTCCTAACATCTTAACATCAAATTAAAAGTAAGTCAGTCTTTTAATGAACTTAATCCTTTTTACTTATAACTAACAACTCAAACATGTAAACTTGTCACCTAATTCTTGTAAAACCTCGACA
This sequence comes from Parotocinclus haroldoi, assembly GCA_034779995.1. Taxonomy (NCBI): domain Eukaryota; kingdom Metazoa; phylum Chordata; class Actinopteri; order Siluriformes; family Loricariidae; genus Parotocinclus; species Parotocinclus haroldoi. The sequence goes on from JAUZST010017798.1 coordinate 12,845, forward strand.
TACAGTCTAGAGCGAATTCAAATGCAACTAAACTGAACTAATCTTGATACAAATGTCATTAAAATGACTTAAAAAGTTCCAAAAAAGCAAGCTAGATCTAGTCCAAGCAGTAGCTAGCCTAGCACCTAAGCTTTGCCCATACACTGGCTAGCTGGCTAATTATAGGATCTCGTATAAGGATGCAATTCGAGTTAGATAATAGTATTTTTAAGTAAGGTGCTAGCATGCTAGCAAGGGTGTTAGCCTAGTTCATATTGGGACGACTGCAATGCAAAAGGGAGTTTTAGCTAGCTATCTTGAGTAGTGTTGCTGGGCTCTTTCTGTGTGGAGTCTGCATGTCCTCCCCGTGTCAGTGTGGGTGTACTCCGGGTACTCTGCTTTCCTCCCACAGTCCAAAAACACGTGTGGTAGGTTCATCATTTACTCTAAATTGGCATTGATTTGAGCGTGTATATATATATAACTAGTTCGGATGATATGACATTGGGTGTGTCGCCGAAATGACCACTGATGCCGACAGAGATGTTAAGTAAACAAAATAAACAAAATGAGTGGCAAAAGAAAGCGTCAAAATGAATACTTTTCATAAAAATAACAGAGTAGTATCAGAATTCATAATATACATTCTTTTGCAAGTGTGGGACCTTTTGAACCAGCACGTGGTGGACCGTGGACCATGAATTGTCCCTGCAGCGGTGGGCTAGCATCTTACCGTAAATTCTAGACACCTAGGGGGAAAAAAAATGTACTTTGAGGATTCGTAGTAAAACGAAATTGCTTGACAGTTTGACCATACACAGTTCTACTATGGATTTTGATGATAATTTAATTATGTTGATAACCACTTTATGGTTCCTCAGACAAATAGTACATTTTTAAGTAAGGTTGTTTAGCAAGTGAATGAGGTACATTTCCATTTACATCATTTAGCAGATGACCTTCTTCAGAGCGACTTACAATTAACACAGTCTTACAATCCAAGCAATTGTGGGCTAAGGGCCTTGCTCAAGGACCCAACTGTTGCCGAGTTGAGATTTGAACCCTGGACCTTCTGATCCATAGTCCAATATCTTAACCACAAGTCCACCACAGTCCCACTAACTAGGAATATTGACACAATTCAGTAATGTTCCTAAATCTCTTTTTTCCTCAAGCACCTGCATGTTCTCGGTCGCCTGGTTCTATCATTGTTTTTTTTCTCCGCTCTTCTGAAAAGCTCTAGTCTGAAATACAGCTTGATATAAACTCGATTTGGTAGCTTTTGGCTAACGTGACAGAATGGGGTTGTATCGCGCACATGTTAGCATTTGTAACGTTCCTTCAGGCTAGTCGTAGCTTAAAAAAGAACTGCGTTTTCAGTCTGTCTGTTCTGTTCTGACCTTGTCTGAACGAACCGCCGGAATGTGTGCCACGCATCATTTATCTCGTACAACAGGCTACTGATTGCATCGCTGCCTCGCTGAATGCACAAAATGACTTTTTCCACAGAGTCCATTATGCAGTATTTTGGATAGAGGAAAACCTAAAACCTTGAACATATTAAGGCTACATTCATGGTTATTTGCCTTTCCGATTCTATAGTTTTCCCTGTTTTTCACCTCATGTGTCCTATTCAGGGTTTACGGGTGAGGGGAGAATGATGGTTAGGGCATCCAGAGCGTATCTCAGCCCTGTATTTGCTTCCACACACAGCGAGGAAAAGGTTTAAATAGCTCAATGTTTCTCTACTTTGGTTCGACAAATCTCCAACTTGCAATAAAATGGCACTGGATGAATGGGATTAATGGATCATCGATCTCCATACATTTCTGTCTTTCATCGATGATCCATGCAGTATTTCGGCAGGATAGCGGAGTCGTTTGCCATTGCTTTCTCCGCCCCTCCCCATTTATCCGGGCTCGGGACCGGCGTGCAGCTGTTTCCAGTTACACGGCTGGGGTGTTTGCATACACAAGTCAATTACAATTTAGAGACACCGATTAACCCAGCACACATGCATTTGGAATGCAGGAGGAAACCAGAGTACCCGGAGCAAACCCACGCAGACACGAGGAGGACATGCAGACTCCACACAGAAAGGACCCAGGACGCCCCACCCTGGGATCGAACCCAGGACCTTCTTGTTGTGAGGCAGCGATTCTACCCCACCGAGCCCCCCGTGCTGCCAAAATGGCACTACAAAGCGCCAAAATATTTATAACTTACAAGAATAAAGTATTTTCCATTTATCTAACCATCCTACGAGAACTTGGAAATCTGGAGTTCCGTAGCGATTTGAGACAAAATTAGAGTGGTTTATTTATAATAATAATAATAATAATAATAATATTTATTTTATTTATTTATTTGATATTTATTTATATTTGTGTGACTGTACTTGTACTTGCAGTAGTTAATGGCGTAATTTATATATTATATATAAATGCTTTTACAAATGTAAAATTTTCTAAAAATTCAGATTTTAAAAGCTTAAATTCAAACCAGCTTCGACCTGCTGCAAAGCTCAGAAATACGAATTTAGGCCTGATGTTAAACATCCAGGCAGAAATTCAACTCGTCTTATTTTGAGTCACATTTGATTTTAAGGATCAGATTTTTTTTTTTTATCTACAATTTAGAAATGCATTTTTAACAGCAAATTCACCACCTCAAAAGCTGAAAAAAAACCCAAACACTGAACAAAATCAGCACTCTTAAAATTCAGATGTATGACATATTTATGATTTATATGAAGGGGTTTGAACTCAAGTGGGGCAACACCAGCCCGGAGGTCGAGCTGGCGCAGAAATAACATGAAAAACGCTAGTAGCGACCCGAAGTGTGCGTGGTTGGTGCAGCACTATTCCGAGCCCGTCCTGCCGAGGCGGGATTAGAACTCGGATCCTCAATGTGACCTTCGGTGTATCCCCCCGCAACACTATCGTTAGGACGGTGCTATGCGCGTCCTCGAACAGTAGAAGAGGGAAGGGAAAATAAGGGCGAACAAAAGAGCCGCTTAATTTGAACTCAAACTAAAGAAGAAATATAAAAAGGAGGAGAAAATTAATGAAATAAAAATCTGCTGACTAGGCAGTACAGCTAGTTAGCAATACAGCTAGTTAGCATAAGACAACAGAGTTATCCCTCAGGATTACTTATATTAAAATATGCAAATGACCTACAGTCATTCAGAGCAAGAGGCTAAGGAAGAGAGTGAACAGAGGGGTACTAGGCCAACGGAGGTAATAAAACAGGACCGGCCTCCCGATCTGGGAAAGAGCCGTGTAAGGAAAGAGAGGCCTTGTCACACCATAACCTAACACTTTCCCTACCAGATTACCTCGGGCCGAGGCCCTACAACCTTTTCTGAGACCTATCTTATTTAACCTGTGCCTCGTCGCACCATGAACTAAAGGTGTGACAAAGAGCGCAAGTTTGACTCAGGCTTAAATAGGGCCTCAGCCAGGTGCTTCTCGTGGAGACTGATTGCCCCTAACCGTTCTGGGAGCTGTAGTCTTTTCCACACGTCTTTGGCGGCCTCTGGTGGCCACCTGAGGTAGGGCTCGATTCCCTCAGGTGGTCACAAAACGGAACTGACCCCCTCCTAATACTTACGCCACCAAGTGTATCAAGCTTATTAAATATCATGGAATGAAATTCAAGTTTACAAATTTGAGACTCAAACCCTTGTGTCAGATGTTAAGCTCCATATTTAACCATAACCTGTCAATACGGATTTGCTGTTCCAGCACTAAATGCCATCTCTCAGCTCCCTTTCGTAGGAGGCTTTGACACTTTACAGTTGGAGCCATTTTACATTTGACCTCCGGATGAACATCAGAGGTGGCATGTGTAATACTCAGTGACAGCCGGAGCTCAGAGCGTGCCTCAAGAAGAAGCTGGGTGATTTGCATAACGAGGCTTGAGAGCACGTCGTGAATATTTCCATATTCCATGATCTTAATCTGTTCGCTCCTGTGCTAAAAAAACGAATCAGGGGACGTGGTGGATCTGTTACGCTGTCACTTAAAAGCTAAGAATTGGCGCCGTGAAGCGCTTTAATGGCGCACAGAATTACAGGGTGAGTCAAAAGTCTCAGGACACGTCGCGTGACGTGTAAAGTTATGGACTTTTTGCAAAGGCTGCCAAAACCAGTGTTGAGATTTCTTCAACGATAGCGGTTCTGCAGACGATCACTACGTGGCTTGGCGTCCACATTTGGGTATAAGGCATGTAACAGTGATGTGGGAAATTTGCGGTCTTCCTGGGTGTCGGTTCTTGAAGTCTACGGAAGCTGAGCTCCCCGGACATGGGACTCGTCAATTCCAATTTTAGTTACTTGTGACCACCAAGAAAAGTTTTTAAATGACTTTCATTAAAACCACAAGAGATATTGCAAATCCGATTGTGGCAATCGATTTCTGAGACAATTCTAATCTTCTTTGATATTCTACATGACCACATTCCCATTGGAAAAACTCTCAAAGTCCTTGATACAACATGGTGGCTTTAAAGATGGCAGCCATGCTCCGAACATAGCCTAAAAGACAGCCCCCCTCACCAGTTATTTGCTAGGGTATTCAGATATGGCATTTTCCCTTTTGCTTCTGAAATAAAAGGGTGTCCTTTGTCTTTTGACTCTGTATTTGGGCACAAAAAGCAAACTGAAAACAGCGCTGGAAACCTATTGCATTACATCCTGCTCACAAAAATTAGGGGATATGTCATTTTAAATTAGGGTTAACAACTGTAATTTTATACACATAATCAAATAAAGAGACATTATCGTCCTGCGTAATTGCCTGCTAGCTATTTTAGCTTTATTGGCTTCCTGTTACTGCCTGCATTATACTTAAATACTTTAAACTCGAGCTTGAATCCAAAGATACAAATGGGTGTGAAGGCACTAAACAAATGGAGTCAAGCATTTTTAGGAAACATTAAGCTTTTTACTCATTGGTGTGGCACAGTGATTTATTGTTGTCCCATCATTAGAAGGACAAGAAGTGCCAAGTCTGGGTAATAACTCCTGGCCAATTGGGGTGTTATATGCAGATATGACAGACTGTGTCTGAGACAGTTCCCCCGATCTGGATTGATATGCCACTCTGTGTTTCCTAGGACAGGTACTGGGCCATCAATCCCCCAACCACTACCGCCAAACCACCCTGATCAGGGAAATCTGGGTAGCTTTCGTCTATGGGTACTAACCTCAAAATCCGGCAGGTCATCCTCGTCCTCCATGCTGTACGACACACTGTGGATGTCTCTGTTTCCTCCCAGCAGCTTCCTCTCCAGTGGAGACCCAGGCCTGATGTCCATGAACGTGGTTTCCAGATAGTCCTTGCTGTGGAGGCCCAGTGACTCACCAGGGCCCCAGATGGGAGCAGGAGGGCCGTACAGGCTCTCCAAAGTGCCGGGCAGTGAACATGGATCCAGCAGCTGCTGCTGATGTTTGTCTGTTGACATCGCATAGCTCCTCCATGCCAGAGAGGGGGCTCGTATTGACTCCTCGCATCTGACTAGAATGGCATTGAAGAGGCCAGCGTTGCCTGCTGAGTGTGTGGGACTGTCAGCCAAAAGCGGGTGTTCCAGTTCGTCCAGGCTCTCCATTATGGTTTGACGGTTGAGCAGATGAACCAGAGCGTGTTTTAATCCGATGTCATTAATTTTTGCGTTTCAGTCTGTTAGGTCTGGGGCATGCTGCTGCTACGTGGAGCACGCGTTGCACATTTCACATGACGGCAAATCCGTCGCTCAGAAACGAGCTAATGCGCTAAGTCTGCAACGTGCGCCACATGAAAATCAAGGCAAAATTCAATTTCAGCGATGGAGAACTTTGATTAGCTCGCCGTCGCTGTCGGGTGAGGCGAAAGAAAATAGAATTTCAGCTGCTAACTTGCTTAAAGCAGCTTTAAGTGCTAATCAGATTTCATTATAATACATTTCTGTGAATAGGAATTTGATTTAAATGCAAATGCAGCGAAATGTAAAGCTCAAGGGTTTCTAGACTGCTTCGAAAGTTGTTCTGCTGTATTGTTTTCTCCAGTCGTTTTTAGGATTCCAGCCTTTTCCAAAGACCACTGTTCACTTTTCAACGTTCTCTCATTCAGTTTGAGGCCAGAGGGAGATGAATGAAGAAATCACATTGATTTATTTGTGCTGTGCACTAGCCGGTGCCAGAGTCCTCCTCTGGGTGATGTATTTTTAATGCCACCCTGGCGCTGGCTTTTCAGACGCAGGCAGGAACTTATCCAGAGAGCCTGATGTTCGTATCCTGTCGGCTCAGAGCACCACACCGAGCTGTACCGACAAAAAGAGAAAGAGAACAGGGCTTATCTCACACTCTTACAAAGAACAGGAGTTGGGGAACTAGAGAGCTGCCTGATCTCCACTAGAAGTCCAGAAAGGACATACTTATAGCGTGTGAAAGCCTTTTCATTTTGTTTCATTGCGGGAGGCAGTTGCTCCGCTGGGAGTCAGGTCTAGCCTGCAACGCAGTGGTTTGGCTCTGCCTATTCTTATCGAGATCGCTCATTCCTGTATCCAAGCAGATGCGTGCTCTGGGAAGGATGTCCACACCGCAATCAGTTAGCAGCGTCACCCGTAAATACGGTCAGACCTTGCGACTTAAAGGGCTCTACAACGTGTAGGAAGGGGGAATCCCCAGATAGACAAACAAGAAGAACCAGGACAGGACCTGGATGAGGGATTGCCTTGCGCCCATAATGAAGAGCCTCCTCATCTCACAGAAATCAGAAGTGCCACTGACGATTTCTAGTGGTGAGAAGTCTCAGTATCCCCACATGATGCATTAATCATTACATGTATTAAATTTGCCCATATTGCCTCTATTATTTTTCAATTTCATATCATCTTTATAGTCAGCTCAGTTCATGAAGCCTTAGAACATGTCAAATCGAGGCATCTAGAGCTTTAGGATATGGACTCAAAGCGGCCTCAGAGATGTTCAAAACCACAGTGTGAAAGCCTAGAGTAACAGAGACAAAGAAAACTGCGTATACGTCATGAGAAGAAACTCGGGGGGAAAAATGAAACCATTTCGGGCAGAACCACTGTGCAAAGTTGTAGCGTCCTAGCGGCGCTATATTATTCTACTTACAGGTAAGCGCCATTTAACGATCAACATCCATTCAATTTAAAGACGGAGGTCTTAACAATTACAAAACATATAAGAAGAAAGAAAACGCAGAATAGCGCTTAGTCAAATTTGGTTCATCATTTGAGCTTTTCCCATAAATATTACTAATATCAAACTTTGATGTTTGATGTTTTCATTTTTCATTTCAATATTTTCCATGCATACTGGTTTTAAAAGTTTAAAGGGTGATATTGCATTGCCTGTTTCTTTAAGTGGACTCATTCCGTCTAGGTCGTGTGCAGCCAGCGAGCTATGCTTATTCATGTTTCGCTTTTGGTTTTACGACGTGCGTGACAGAAAAACACAGTGCATTTCCTGAAGTGGCTGATATGTTTAGGCTTCGGAAGTTGTGTAGATGTTTTCAGCAGTATCTCCCATGCATTTCTGTACCGTTTGCACACAGTTTTCTTTCAGCACCATAAAAAGACTGAGTAACTATGGTGATGATCGACGACCTGCTGCACAGAACACAATGTAGTCGATAAACAGCACATACCTGTATTTGTCCCATCAATTATGTTATAATAGGAAGGGATGCCAATATTTTGTGGCTGTTTAACCAAAAGAACTCTGGATAAAAGATACCCGAGTCCGCTGACATTAAAAGGCCAGGTTTTGAGCACAAACTCTTGAGGATAAGATCCAGAGGACAATCCAAATCATTGAACATCTTCCCTTGAGCAAACATGTGTGGTCTATTCTAGGCACGTGGCACAGGGACCGAGCCCTTCGATAGGAGGACCGAGGTTGATTTCTAAGGGCAGCACTCTTTAAAAGGGTTGGATGGGTTCCAGTGGTTGGAGAAGATTTCAAACATTTATCATCCACAACCTCATGTCTTTGGCCTGACTTCTAGTCCATGATGGGATACCCCTTTGCACTGCGCAGTCCTGGGCTGGAGCCCAGATGCTTTATAGTCATGGAGCTTGAAGCCCACTGGGCTTGACATCAGTGCAATCTGTCTCAAAAGACAAGATGTAGCCATGCTTTCATCCGGGTGTTTATGCCAGGCCAGAGCCTAAGGCCATATGTTGGTCTAACAGACATTAGGTATTCACTCTGTACCCCCACCTTTACACTGGTTTTGCTGGGCAGTAAAGTATCTGCTCAATACACGCTCCGCAATCTCAGTTGCATCCCTCGTTAGAAATGTCCTGCAGCTTCGGTGTATGTTTACATTGCACCCTGGGCTCCTTCATCAAGAGAACAGGAGTGATATTTATGGGCTCGTCACTAGCTGCTGACGTTTGGCTGTATATCAAGACTTCAAGACTAACGACCAACGACCTTCGGTTCCCCTTATAAAGGACGGCAGATTCACAGAAGCAATGACTCAAATAGATTGGGCCTTAATGGAGATATTTCTGGTGAGAAAAGATCATTCGATTCACATATTTGGATGGAGCAACAGTCTAGTTCACTAGCCCACCACTTCAAGAATCCAGGTTCAGGTGCTGGCAGTGCCGTCACTCAATTGGTCTGTCCACTATTCTCATCCCACTCTAATTTATACTCACGTGTCTTTCACTCTTTACCTTGTCCCTATAAAATGTAATAGTTTCTTTTTTCTTTTTCCTTTTTCTTTCACAGACACACATCAACCAGTTACCGGCAGCATCTCATGTAAAGAAACTGCACCTTCTGCCTCTGTCTCTGTGCCAGTTTGAGACTGTCAGCCAGTTACTAATAATAATAACTGGCTCCTTTCTATGCGGAGTCTGCATGTCCTCCCCGTGTCTGCGTGGGTTTACTCCAGGTACTCTGGTTTCCTCCCACAGTCCAAAGGCATGTGTGTTAGATTAATTGGTGTCTCTAAAAATGGCACTTAGTGTGTGACTGTGTGTGTGTGTGTGTGCCCTACGAAGGATTGGCACCCCGTCTAGGGTTGTTCGACCCCGTGTGGATTAAGCAGAAGATAATGAATGAACGATGAAAAATGAAAAATAATAATAATAATAATACGTTTATTTCATGGCACCTTTCAAACACTCCAGTATACCATTAGAAAAAGAACAAATAAGCAATACGATATACAATATTAATAGATCATAAGGAAAATGCTTTCCAAAACAAATACGGTTCGCAGTTGCAGCCTGTAAAGGCTAAGCAAAGTTTGCCAATGGGCTAAACCACGTGGCTTTTGGGCAATATAGTTCAAAGTGGACTGTGCAGATATACAGTGGATTTTTGCTATAATCTGGTGGTGCCTGACACTCTGACAAACATAACATGAGAAGTTTCAATAAGCGCAGATCCCACTTACACGGACGCAAGGATGTTTAAAGATCAAATGATTTGTGGAACCCCAATGGTGTCCCAATTGTTCCTCAGGTTTGTCAGTACTTCTGACAGAAGGTGCTCTAGAGGGACCGAAGACAGAGAGGAACATTGTCTCACCCCGTCACCCAGAGCAGTCTGATGGATATCTGCAGTGACATCTGTCTGTCAGCTATAACCTTTCCTTTCCCTCACTCAAGCACTCAATCTGCCTACCTGTCTCACAGCATCAGCGTTACCTGCTCGCTTCATCGTGGAGGACCACACCGGGCAGACTGGGAGGAAATCTGGAAAATGTCTGTCCTGGTGTTCACTCATGCAAACCTACAGACTGGGACCAACAAGTGCTGAAGTGGCAAAAGGTAAAGTGTGTACTGTCGGTCTCCGGTTGAACGTTCTCAGAGCTTAATTCATTTATGGTTCAGTCAAATGTGTAGGAATGTGTCATATTTAAGTATGCTGTCTGCAAGCCATGTGATCAGGATTCTGCATAAGATTGTATATCATGGTCTTGATACACAGCCATTGCAGAAAATGAGTCATCCATGTAAATGAGTGCACACACACACACACACACACACACACACACACACACACCAGAGATGTTCGTAAGTTGCAAAATACGCAAGTCAAGTCATGAGTCTTTATAAGTGTATATTAAAAATACACACATATATATATATATATATTTCCCCATGTTAAAAAAAACACAACAGATGAACTTAAAACGCAACTGTATTTTTTACTCCAATGCTTCATTTTGTTCTTGAGCTCTCTTAAACATTTTAAATCATAGAGCACGTTACATGTCCCTATGAGATCAAATATGACCCCCTAACACACATTTATTTTATGAAATACACTATACTAAACAGCACAACAGTTTTAAGAATAAGGTAACATTGTTTCTAAAAAAAAGTAAAAAAAAAACCCTTTTCCTCGTGGAAACCGGCAAGGAGTCCCAACCATGAATAAAAGGTCAGCCCTTTCTTTTTGTACCCACGATCTAATACTTTCATGGTACACACACACACACACACACACACACACACACACACACACACACACACACAAGCAGACTTCCTTCGTCTTTCTGTTTTGCCCACGTTCCCTCTCGTCTGTCTCCAAACTCCTCCAGAACAGAAGCACTCAGCTTTATCGCCTCCTGTACCTGCCCCCTCCTCCTCCCACCCCCATAGGAATCTCCACACTAAAAGGCTTCTGTCATCTGCATTACAGCATTGCCTCTCTCTATGATTACTAACCTGCTTCTCCACCTGCCCCTCCCCCACTCCCGATCACATAAAGCGCGGGCTCAGAGGAACATCTGCAAGGACGCCACCGCAAATCACCACCAACACTTCACTAAATGCCCCTGCACCTCCTTCCCTTTACCTCCCTCTTTCATCCCAACACGCCATTATGCACATACAGTACAAGTGTCCTACTTTTCCCACTCGGGGTTCTCTCAGCTCCGTCTGTCATCTATTCCATCTGATGTACCACTTTGTTCAATTGAAAATGTAAGTATGCAATTACCCACTAACCTTGGATGTAGTCCATCAGGTAGCGGCGTCTGACTCGTCCCACCTAAATGGTTGAAGCTGAAGCTTTGAGGCAATTGCAAATTGAGTTAGACAGCTCTTTTACAATAGAGCATTGCCTCAAAGCAGCTTAACATCTATCTAGGATTATATATACTGCACAAACGGAATGATTGAAATGAATGAAATCGCCTACGTAATTAATCGCCTACGTTTTGTGAGCAGTGTTGTATGTATAGTTCTTAACAAAAGTCTGTGCAATTAGATTTGTTGTATTAGCAATGGTATAATGACCATATAGGGGGACGTTGGTAGCCTAGTTAAGGTACTGGACTCTGGACCAGAAGGTCCAGGGTTCAAATGGCATCTCTGACACAGATGGATCCTTGAACAAGACTCTTAAACGGCAACTGCTTGGGTTATAAGATTGTATCAGTTGTAAGTCTGGAAAAGAGAGTCTGTTAAGTGGTGTAAATGTAAATGCAGTGGCGGGGGGGGGGGGTGTAGTTTGGGCTGGTGGTGGCCTAGCGGTTAAGGTACTGGACTATGGACCAGAAAGTCCAGGGATTAATCCCACGTCTGCCACAGTTGGGTCCCTGCAGGGTCCTTAACCCACAATTTCTTGGATTGTACGAATGTATTAATTGTAAACAGGAACAGGGTGAAAAGTTTAAGATATGCTAAAGCTCAGAAAAATCTGAATGTAGATCAGTGGAAAAAGATTTTGGACCAATAATCGACAATATTTTGCATATCTACATTTACATCATATAGCAAATGCCCTTATCCAGAGAGACTTACAATTAATACATTCGTACAATCCAAGCAATTGTGGGTTAAGGACCCTGCAGGGACCCAACTGTGGCAGACGTGGGATTAATCCCTGGACTGGTCTATATATAGAAGTATATCTGCAAAGACACAAGGAGAACATGCAAACTTCACACAGAAGACCAGAGATCTTCGAGGTGTGAGGCAACAGTTCGTTGGATGGCGATTACAAATCATATACTCAGCATAACAATCTGGGTGATAAGTTGAAAACAGCTTTTATTTATTATTTCAGATTGTATGTGCACTTGTATGTTCTCCCTTTTTGGTACAATGACAGCGTCAATGACATCTTATCCAGCGTGAATTCACAATATTCCAAAGAGCAAAGACAAAGTCAAAGTCAAATTGATTTCTATAGAGCTTTTCACAATGGACCATCGTCTCAAAGCAGCATAATATTATATGATCTTGAAAGGCCAATCCCAAACTGGGCAAGCCTAGGGCAGCAGTGGCAAGGAAAAACTCCCTGAATATAGAAGGAAGAAACCTTGGGAGGACCAAAACTATTTAAGGAAACTTTCCTTAGTTAAGTTGTATGAACAGTAAAATGAAGTGAATAATGAAATGAAAATTAAATAACGAAATGGATGTAAGATATCAAGTCCTTAGCGGTAAGATATTGGAGGAGCAACTTGGGATGTTACTGAATGCTTCACTGTCCTTATAAATGCTCCATGAGGTTTTGATCAGGTGACAATGGGAGAAAGTCCAGGAAAGTCAGAACTCCTTGATCTTCTTTGTTCTTCGTGTAGTTGTTGCAGAGCTTTGAGGTGAGTCATCCTCCTGTTGCAGTATGAACTCTTCTACACAAAGATCCAAACAAGCATTTTAATTAGTAATGTCAGACTTTTGGCCTGCGTTGTACGTTAATATTGTATTTTCACTAGTAAGTTTAATGAGGGTTCGAAATATTGATATAGTGCAGTTTTTGGGTTGGAGAGGTAAGCTAAGAAGAAGACTGCGATGCTCATTAGAGGACTCTGGCATTAGTTTGGATATTCTAGACATACGTACGCGCTGTGTGTCTAGTTATTAATGCACCACAACCCAATTTGCCGCTTCTACCCTCCGGTGAACTGCCTCGCTTGGCTAATTCCAACACGCTAATGCCAGGAGCTCAGAAGCCATGCATTATGAGCAGAACAGAAGCGGGATAATTCTCTCCAAATGACATTATAATGGAGAAAGGAATTCAGAGAGGCGTATACGGCATACGGCATGGCGTCCGCCTTTGGAAACAAGCCCACTCATCAGTCATCTCTCAGCTCCATTTATTCCACACACGTTCTTTCTTTGGATTTAGCACAGGTACTCAATATTACAGAGTAGCCATTTGTGCTAGCTGGATGATTTCCTTCCACCCTCCCAGGAGAGCCGTAGAGAGGGAGGGTGGCAGATATATGTTCAGTACAAGCCCATGCACATTTTATACTGCAGTGCGCACAGTACCTGATCTATAGAAGCAAAGGATCTGATATTAAGGTTCAGGCACAGCTAGTCATGTTTTCTTGAGCTTATTATTCTGAGACTTTACAACTGGAGAGTCAATTGGAGCCAAAACTTTATAGTAGAGTTTATATAGGATTTTTTTTTTTAAATTATGCACCATAATTGACAGAAATGTGGACGAAACCTTTCTACAGTTTGCCTACAGATGGTTGCCAGATATCTGCACTTAAGTTCTCCTCGAGGTGGGGGCAGATTCTGCAGTGGTCACATGACAAGACCAGCAGAGCCCCCTATTGCCCACAAATGGAAGGTAAGGGTACTAACAGAGATATAAAGGAAACCCTGTGTCCAAAAACAGATGATAGATTTATTATATGTGTTGAGAATTCCACAGCATTGGGTAAAGAACAGCAGAATGGTGCAGCTGGAGGAATGATTTTGGACGATTGGACATTTGCATCGCTGGCAGTGTGTCTAAAAACATCCATTCCCCAAGAGCCTATAAAAGGATAACAACATTGCCTGAACTGTTTTTCTGCACTCATGGTTAGGAATCTCCTAGACGTCATGCTCAGGGGATCTTCAGCTGGGCTGCACCAATGTTTCGACCGGCAATCAGTAAGAGTGCATGAAAGAGGAGAAAGGAAAGAGGAAGACTGGAAGGAGACAGCCACTGCAAACCAAAAAGAAAACCGCTGCCCGTCTGTATTTTGCAGATGATCATGTGGACAAGCCTTGTGGACAACCATGGACAACAACAACAACAGTGTTGAATCTAAACAACAGTACTGGATCTGAATCTGATTGTGATGGAAAGGTTTGTTTGTTGCTATTTCTGGTTGCACAGTAAAGTAATGACAGAGAAAAAGATAAGCAGTTTCTGGTTTTGGGCTGATGTGGGATTTGTGCAGTCAATGTCAGGCTTTCAAGTCGGGATCAAAGAGAAGAACTCAGCACTCAGCACTACATGACAGTAAACACAAAGTCAAGAAGGAGAATAGGAATCTGAGCTAAGGACATAACAGACAGACCTGTTTATCTGTGGGAACCAACACCGAGTGTGTTCACATGCACCTAATAATCTCGTAAATGCAGAAAATCTGATTTTGTCAATAGTCCTATCAAATGAGTAAAGCATTAGTGTAATCAGATCATGAGAAAGCAGGCTTACGTGATTTAGGCAATCCTACTCTGCAACCAGCCAATAACTCTCACAGGAGACATAGGTGACGTGAACCTCAAACTGTAATATTCAATTATGAAATCTTTCATTTTCTTGAGTATTTACTGTGCTTCAGGGTCTCCCCAAAGTGTCAGATAGCGTTTCAGGGTTGCCAGATCCACATTTTCCCCCAAAACCTCCCCCAAAAGCAAAAATTCCCCAATTGGCTTTCGTTATTCTGACTGATTCGTTAATCTGATTGCTGGAATAAAATCCAGCTCTCTTTAGCAGATTTCTTAATCTGATCTCTAGACTGGAGTTTACTCTTTACATGACACTAAACTTCATCAGATAACCCTTGAAATAAGACTACGATCAGATTATTAAGTGCATGTAAAGTCACTCACTGAAGCCAAAATCTGTGGATTATCAAATTCAATTATATACACTACTCACATTGAGGACATTTCATTCTGCAATATTAGATTTTGAAATATCCCACAATTTCTGTGTGCAGTAAAAAATGGCCTATAAAGCCCACGTTTCTTGATTCTCCATAGACAAACAGTAGCACTAGTACGGCTTGTACTGGTACCCATAGTGACAAATGTATAGGTTTCTGCTTCCAACAGGTCAGTTCAGAAACTTCCTTCCTCGCTGTCCTTAAAAACTCCATACAGAACGGGTTTACCATCTTTGGTTGAGAATTTGCATATCACAGCACTTGGGTGTCCGCAAACTTTTGACCCTATGGTATGTTTGCATAAAACCATCCTATATACAAATCCTCCTATATTTAGTTTACTCATAATACATGATACAGTGCAAAAGATGAATTATTTAGGCCATAATGACATCTGTGCATGTGAGCGAGCGAGGTGCAGGCGTGTTCATGCTGAAGTGAGACAGACGATCTGTGAAATCCTGAGTGCCCACACATCACATCTTTCACGTGGATAGTGCATTTCTTTTTCATTTTCAGTCGGTGGTCGGTTAAATCCACAGTTGCACATCCCACGGACATGGAGGGCAGACTGTATTAAACAGGCCTGCGTGTGTTCATCTGGCACACCAAGCTTACCAGTGCTTATTATTGGACATTTTCTGTAGCACATATACATTCATTCACAGGTTTAATCGCACCGAATGCGATTAAGCCAGGCTGGATTCCAATCTGGTGACGAGTGTAGGACATCAGGGTGTGCTAATTGTTTATCACCTACGCTGCGTGAACCCAGCAGTGCACAGCATGGGACGAAGCGATGGATTTATTATTCCAGTGTCCTTTCTGTGCTCACTTTCATCCGCTGAAGTGTTATTGTGAGTCAGAAAGAAATGAGCCTGCGACCGGCCCAGCAATGCGTGTAGACCATATGCAATCCCATAATCCCTTTCTCATTGTAATCCGAAAGTATGGTTTTATCTATCAGGAAAATAACGAATGAGACTTTGTGAGAGAGAAAGAGTATGAAAGTATTAAAGCTTATAAAGTAACAGGTTCAAAACACAAAGCATGTGCCTTTGACAGCTCGGTCTTTGGCCTTTGGCCATGGTTTAGAGTCTGTTTGAGGACAGGTGTCTTTTATACAGCTAATGAGGTCAAACAGGTGCCATTAATACAGGTAACGAGTGGAGGACAGAAGAGCTTCTTAAAGAAGAAGTTACAGGTCTGTGAGAGCCAGAAATCTTGCTTGTTTGAGGGTGACCAAATACTTATTTTACAACATAATTTACAAGTAAATTCTTTAGATTTAGTAAAATATGAAGTGTCAGCCAGGGCTTATTGTCTAACACCAGTCATAGATTTGTTCCAAAGTCTAATGGAAAGCTTGTCAGAAGAGTGGAGGTTATAGGATTGGCATTATTGCCCATGAATGTTTGTTCAGCATAAGAGCACGTCCAATCTAGAAGGCTAGAATGTTTTCCACTAGATATTGGATTTGTCATTCAGCATTCAGTCTTTCCGTAGTTCCATTAGAAAAACTGAGTATCTCTCTCAGCCCATAAGACACATGGCCTTTAAGTCCTACCTAAAGGTGTCGGCTTGTTGTGGGGTCCAAGCTCTGTGCAGGCCAGTCATCAGTGGCTGATACAGTGTATCAGTGTACCATATATATATAGAATCTGAGAGTACACCCACTTCCTTCGACTTGACTTCTACCACAAATCGAGACTGCTAAGCTTTCCGTCTAATAGTTTTGATACGCTTTCATTAACACAAAAACAATGTCATCTCATCAGTGTCCTTACTAACAAAAGGCATCAGTGTCACAGCTCGAATGCATCCCGTGCCATCATCACTGTTATGTTTGCCTTGCTATTACATCATAAACAGCATGCAAAACACATGAAAATAATACCGAGTGCAGTAAATAAGCTCAGCTATTAAAGGACATGTGCAGCTGTTTTGCTCTGGGCTGGTGCAAGAATCAGCAAAAGTAAACGACTGTACAGACAGAGGTCTTTACAAAAAGCTGGTACTGCATGTGGAAACGAATCAAAAGAAAATGATTTGAAAATAATAATAATAACAATAATTATTATTACTATGTATTTATTTATTATTATTATTTATTATTATTATTATTATTATTATTATTATTATTATTATTATTATTATATATGTTCTATTGTTTATTAGTAAATATATTGTAAATGATTTGCGATAATTATTTTTCATTACCATCATCATCCTTATTGTATTTACTGCTATTATTAAAATTGAATAAAATATAAATTATAAATAAAT